>JARKHS020015745.1:0-253848 GCA_030143305.2 Amblyomma americanum
AACGGTTCTTCACTCCTTCTTTTAACTTTCAATCCCGTGCATTCCTTCCCCCCTTTCCTTTTTCAACTTATGCCTCATGGCACACTTCCCGAATAAAAAAAAAAAGCACTTTCGCGAGGCTTTCCGCAGGCCCACACATTAGAAACAAACAAAAAAATAACAGTGGCACGTTGCTTGTTCGAGATGACGAAGATATATGGCTGAACTCATTGCGCTCCGGCTTGCGCGAATAATGCGCTCCAGCCGTGAATAATGAATGAAAAAAAAAACATACCGTGTCTGTAAAACGTTGGGCCACCTGCCGCTATGGAAATTATCTAATGAGCCGCCTGTTGTTCGGGCCAGCGCGACGAATGCCCGACTCCCTGTTTCTCATTGAAGATGCCGGCACACCGCTTTTATTTAAACGTTCTCGCGTGACCCTAGCGGGTTTGTGCCGCTTCTGACACGCCCCGACAGAGCGTAAGGCTCAGGGTTGGCCCCACTCTCTGAAGCTATTAATCTACGCGTTTAGCCCCGCAGCGCAGCTGAGAGCATGCGCACCGGTCAAATGCCTGTTAGCATGTTTGTTTTGTTCGGGCAACACAAAACAAAGTGAACGAGTGTTGAATGGAGTAGCCTCAGTGTGATTAGCCAACGTTTCGACTAGAGGACTTGGTTAAGCAAACTGGCAAAGAAGACTGGATGAGCAAGCTGGCTAAGGTGACTGGCTATGCAAACTGGCTGAGCAAACTGGCTAAGAAGGCTGACTAAGAAGACTGGCTGAGCAAACCGGCTAAGCAGACTGGCCAAGCAAACTGGCTTACCAAACTGGCTAAGCAGACTGGCTTACCAAACTGGCTAAGCTGCCTGGCTAGGCAGACTGGCTCACCAAACTGGGTAAGCAAACTGGCTGAGAAGACTGGCTGAGCAAACTGGCTAAGCAGACTGGCCAAGCAGACTGCCTATGCAAACTGGCTAAGCAAATTGTCTTGCCAAACTGGCTAAGCAAATTGGCTTACCAAACTGGCTAAGCAGACTGGCTAAGAAGACTGGCTAGGAAGGTTGGCTTAGAAGACTGGCTGAGCAAACTGGCTAAGCAAACTGGCTAAGGAAACTGGCTAAGCAGACTGGCCAAGCAGACTGGCTAAGCAGACTGGCTAAGCAGACTGCGTTAGCAAACGGGCTAAGCAAATCGGCTTACCAAGATGGCTAAGCAGTCTGGCTTACCAAACTGGGTAAGCAAACTGGCTAAGAATGGCTAAGAAGGCTGGCTGACAAGACTGGCTGAGAAGTCTGGCTGAGCAAACTGGCTAAGCAAACTGGCTAAGCAGACTGCCTATGCAAACTGGCTAAGCAAATTGGCTTACCAAACTGGCTAAGCAGACTGGCTTACCAAACTGGCTAAGCTGCCTGGCTAGGCAGACTGGCTCACCAAACTGGGTAAACAAACTGGCTGAGAAGACTGGCTAAGAAGGCTGGCTGAGAAGACTGGCTGAGTAAACTGGCTAAGTAAACTGGCTAAGCAGACTGCCTATGCAAACTGGCTAAGAAAATTGGCTTACCAAACTGGCTAATCTGCCTGGCTAGGCAGACTGGCTCACCAAACTGGGTAAGCAAACTGGCTAAAAGACTGGCTGAGAAAACTGGCTAAGCAGACTGCCTATGCAAACTGGCAAAGCAAATTGGCGTACCAAACTGGCTAAGCAGACTGGCTAAGAAGACTGGCTAGGAAGGTTGGCTTAGAAGACTGGCTGAGCAAACTGGCTAAGCAAACTGGCTAAGGAAACTGGCTAAGCAGACTGGCTAAGCAGACTGGCTAAGCAGACTGGCTAAGCAGACTGCGTTAGCAAACGGGCTAAGCAAATCGGCTTACCAAGATGGCTAAGCAGTCTGGCTTACCAAACTGGCTTACCAAACTGGCTAAGCAGACTGAGAAGCAGAACATTGGCTAAGCAGATTGAAGGACCCCCTCAACTGTTGCTCACTTCGCTCTGTGCTGTCAATGATCCCGTCTTCTTTCCCTCTCTCTACCATGGACACCTATGGACCTCCTGCATGTTTGTAAACAAACGAGGTGGCGCTGCAGTCGCTTGCGAGCTCGTGGTAGGCAAAAGGTCGGGGAGTGGCGTCGCGGATAGGTGTTGAGCGCGGGTTTTCAAGGCTTGTAGGCGCGTTTCCAGTTTCTGCGAATCATAGCAATGGTCGATGCTTGCAACTTAGTAATTTGTTGAAGTACACGAGCTCGCGTTGGCCACGTGCGGCCTATAAAGAGAAATAGTTTGCCACTGTATTCTATATATGGTTAGTGGTAAACATGTAGAAAGCGTTCCTGCCGTTTATTTATGCGCTAGGCATTGAATGAAACAAGTTTTGACACTTTGCACTAGCCGGAATGATTTTACTTCGGGACAGTAGTGAGGGGAAGTGCTGGCCTTGTTTCGTCGGAGCAGATGTGCGCTCATCGTCTGCTGACATACGTACGTGACGCGCTGTGCGAAAAGTGGGGACAGCGTCGTGTCCCCGATCTCCTGTCTCGCTTAGCGCTGTTTTTAGCCGCATGACCACGCACCAGCCAGGCCGACTTGTCCTCTTGTTAAGCTGGTTGATTTGGTGAATATTTTTGATTTCTAGAATTATTTTCTTTCCTAGCCCTGAAGTCTAGTTTCGTGACGAAAAATTATAGCAAAATATTGAGTACAAATTTATAAATTACGCTTTTTAGAAGTGTGGTCGTCAAAAATTGTGAGGTAATTTCTTTCATTTCAGTGCCGCATTTCTTTGACCAAAGCGAAAGCGAAGATGCCATAAACGAGGGAATAAACTTTAAGGTTCGTTTTGTGACCTCTAACATTTTCGGCGACGGATCACTCACCTTCGTAATTCGCATGAAAATCAAATGATTCCATTTGTCGCAAACTATTCCTCAGGCGTTAAGGAGCGTATTAAATCTCTCGATTTTTTTCCCTACACGTGCATTACTGTTAGTTATTTCTTGTAAGAAACGTTTTCATGTAACTATGCCTGCATAAGTACTGATCATATAGAAAAAGAAATAATCGCGTCATCGTACAGAACAGGGCTTTATGTACATGCTGGCATAAAAAAACCGCACTATCTACTCAATTATCTGAGACCTTGGGAGGACTTGACGACGGTGTTAATTATACTTACCCAGAACTACACCAAGTTTAGTTACATATCGCATGCATGAATAACGAAAACACTTTTCATTGCCGCGTCCCCTCTCAATCTCGCCACGTGTCTGTTATTAGCACGCCTGCGGCTGCTTCTTTCCAAACAAGCTTCGCGATCATGTACTACCTCATGAAACATGACACATGTATGATGCAATGAAAAAGCATATGGCGTTTAGCACACTTAAGGTACGCTATTCTGAGCACACCAACGCGACCGCGCTAGATTGACACAACTTACCAGACTTCTTTCTACTCGAATGAAATAATTACGTCGTCATGTCAAGAAATAGTTTCAAGTAAATATTAAATGTCATAAAACGCGCCATTAAAACATGGTGTGCTATTAACAAAAAAAAACGCATTCCTTGGGGGCGAGTGAACCTGTCGGCGCCCCGTGCACTCTGGCTCAAGGTGATAAGTACGTATGCAGCTGCATTTGTCTTTTTTTTTTCCTTGAGCAATTATCAGCCTACTATCCTGAAGTTCAGGTGAATGAACGCAGTAACTTGCATGCTATTAAGTGCATTGAGTGGCAGTGCCTATCGACTGCCAGACTTCGCGCTTTACTACCGTGGCCCAATGCCTGTTACCCAGTTTCCGAATGCGGCATTTATGCGCGTGAAACTTATCGAGGCTAATTTAATATTTTTTATGCTACTACGCGCATCCAGCAGTGACGCAGCTGGTCAATACATGCTGCTTCTGCAGTGCGCAGGCATCATAGAGCCGCCGGTAGCTGCGGCAGCTGCGGTAGGCACGGGCAAGCGGAACCTGTTTTGCCTACCATGCGAAAGTCGCTGCTAACATCAGCGCCACCGCATTTTCGTGACGTCGTTGGGTGAAGGAGGTCCATATATTTTCTTCAAAGGTTGTCCTGTACGGAGCGCGACCTGCAGGAACACCCAACCCAGCAATGATTACGGCTCAGATTTGACACGGAGTCAAAGAGATCAATATTTCCCTTCAATGCACGCGCGCTTAACGCGTCATATACCTGAATATGTGCATGTATATCACTTGCTGTTGCGATAAACTGGAATCGGTATTTTTTCTTAGAGGTTGTACAGCACGGCATCTAACTATACAGTTCATGCACTGATCATGGTTCAGTTACGATTTTAACTCCTCCAGACCAAAAATTGCTGTCAAGAGACGTCCATACTTATCGGCCACTTGTTCCTAATAAGGAGAATAGATATTGCTGGTATATGGTATTGACTGGCATCAAAAGGCGGAGGACTGTGAAAGAACGCATTAATACCTAGTGGTCGTAGCGGGAGCTCTCCGTCACGTAACACTGCCAGTGTCGTCGTCCTTCTCACAAAATACTTGAATACAACCTTTAGGTAGGGGGTTCCAGTGATTTCAGATTCCTGACGAGTCCCCAATTCGACACGATTCAAATACACCTATAGATTACCCAACTAGGGATCTAGGAACTGTGAGCCCGGCCCGCCAGACGGAGGCAGACGCTTTAAGTGGGTGTGCTTCTCCCATGAATTTGCAAATACGCGGAATAAACTTCTTCCGGTTGGGTAGCCAACCAGAACCGTTTTCTGGTTAACATCCCTGCCTTTCTCTCCTCCTCCTCTCTCTCCTCTACAACTCTCCGGGAACCCCTCGAGAACTTCCTATAGCTAAATAGCATACATATACGAACCGAGGCCTGCGCGCACTTCAGACTGAGAGTTCTCTGAAGGTTTCTCCAGCGCTTCACTGCCTATAAATTGTCATACTTATAAGTACAAAGATTTCACAAGATTTCTATAAGTACAGGTATATTTACAAGTAGCGACATATTTTATTGGTGTATAGCCTATAAATTGATCTGAATACACAGTGCTGCTTTTCAAATCGAATAATTGGTGGTTTCACCTCCGGACTCCTCCGACGGCGGGAAAATTAAATTCCATGCCAGATCACTTGAGAACCGTTGGTGACCACTTGTTTTTTACTTTTTATTTTCTTCGGGAGATATGTGGCGAGATCCAGAGAAAACTGCAGTGATATACAAAATTAGGCCCAAAAACTATAGGGTCGCACTCTGTAATGATCCTTTTCCAGATACGATCTTTCGTCGCAACCTTACCGCGTTAGCCGCTAAAGCGCCGTCTGCCTCATGAGCGCGTATGGGTAGTAAGAAATGTTACCCGCGGTTTCGGCATCAAAGACGCGGAGCCTAAAAGTATATCGCTCGCCACCCCTAAGAGAGGTCTCGCAACCGACCGCACAGCAGGCACCGACAGCGAACATGCTTTTCTCTGTACAAAATGGTCTGAAACAGCAGCAGCTGCAGTAGCAGCAGGTGCTGAGATAACCTCACGTATACGCACCACCTGTTTATCCCGGCACATCTCGCCACCCGTGTGACGCATGCACCCATCACCTATGCAATATGTGTATGGGCAGTATATACGCGTACACATAGGCTAGAATCTGCCTGTTCGAAACGGATACCGTGGTTGCGGCATTACAGAAAAAAAAGAAAAGACAACCGACTAGACCACAGGTCCCTCTTTCAGCTCTATGCAACAGGCTGCACCTACAGCGTGTTTCAGGTAACTTGAACCAAGGAAAAAAATTGGAGGCTTATCAAGGTTAAGCCCATTGGATGCGAAGCATGTTAAGCAGCTGCCGCATACACGCCCGGCGCAAAGACGCTGGCGCGGTTGCGGGCACAGACAAGGTAGATGTACACTGGTAGCGAAGGCTCCATAGACGCCCATTGGTCCAAAAAATGGCGGCTCGTGGGCACTCCAGCGCGCCCTGGATTTTGGGGGGCAAACTACGCAAACGTGACGTAGAATGACGTCACGCATACGTATGCTTTGGCGCGAATTATAAAGCGGTCTTTCTGTAGAATCCGCGTTTTCGAGCCCGTACCTCTCGAAGGTTGCTGCCTTTCAGCGCGCCCCAACCTTTGCCAGTCAAATGTGCTCGCCTTGTGTGCTCGAGTTCCTGCTAGTTATGGCCTTGTTAATGTGCAATTGGGAACGCAATGAAAGTGACTGGTAAAGGAGGGGCAGCATAGAAAGGCAGCAACACTTCCAGACACTGGCGTGGCCGGGTTAGCCGGGTATCGAAACAAGGCCTGCAAAGACGCGCTGTAATGCACCGCACACTCATGAATAGGGGGCAGGTCAAGAGTGTTGCAAAAATACAAAATTTGCCACGTTTTAATAAAATGACTTACCTCTTTCATAAAACAAGGTGCTAATATATTTTTTCTTTTCTATTGGCAGATTACATTCCAGTTTTGTAGCTTTATCATTTCTTTATATGAGTGTTTTGCCCCCCATCCTCTGGTTGTGCTGCAGTCGCGCTAAACCACTTTTCGGCCCAGCCTTCGCCACCACTTTAAATCCGCCTTGGCACAGATACTGACGCGACGGCGGGCGCGCGCCGCTTCATCCCTGGCGTGACGTCACATATCACGTGATGCAGCGATGGTGGCGCCGCCGCCGCGTCGCGCGCGACGGCGCGAACCGAAGCGTGGAGGCCTCCGCCGGGCGACGTCCGACGGCGCGATATGAGGCCCCATATGCAGCCGGTGTGACGTCGTCACGTGACGTCACATCATGTGATCTCACTTCCGGATCAGTGGTGGCCACCGCCGGGAGGCGACCGACGGCGCGATATGAGGCCCCATCTGCAGCTGGTGTGACGTCATCACGTGACGTCATGTCACGTGACCTACTTGAAGGTCACTTGAAGGTCAATGGTGGCCACCGCCGGAAGGCGACCGACGGCGCGATATGAGGCCCCATCTGCAGCCTGTGTGACGTCATCCCGTGACGTCATGTCACGTGACCCCACTTCAGGGTCAATGGTGGCCACCGCCGGGCGTCGCGCGAAGGCCCGAAACCTACGTTAATATGCTTCGCATAAAAATTGGCGCACCGGAGCTGCGTGAAACCGACGGCATGTTCTTCCCCGTCGCGTGGCGTTCCGCAGAGTAATTTTTAATTTCAGCCTATTTGCTTAATTAGTTAAATATGCAATATTTTCAAAATATTCACTTAAGGGTCACCTGCGTTTCGTTAAACTGTAGAGGTGTTAATACGAAACTAATAATAATAATAATAATTGGTTTGTGGGGAAAGGAAATGGCGCAGTATCTGTCTCACATATCGGCGGACACCTGAACCGCGCCGTAAGGGAAGGGATAAGGGAGGGAGTGAAAGAAGAAAGGAAGAAAGAGGTGCCGTAGTGGAGGGCTCCGGAATAATTTTCACCACCTGGGGATCTTTAACGTGCACTGACATCGCACAGCACACGGGCGCATTAGCGGTTTGCCTCCATAAAAACGCAGCCGCCGCGGTCGGGTTCGAAACCGGGAGCTCCGGATCAGTAGCCGAGCGCTCTAACCACAGAGCCACCGCGGCGGGTAAATATTAATAATACGAAACTGCCGATCCAGTTTTTTTGCAGCAATGTATCTTTTACGTCGTCCTTTTTCCCGGCATTTAAAGAGAACGTGTGAAATTTGAAAAAAAAAAGCACGTGATTGCGCGCTTGCGCTACGGTATTGTAGCGCTGCCACGCGCGTCCTGAGTGAACGAAGCGTGCGTGCTCACAGTCTCGAAGTGCGCGGTTCGACGCCCCTCTCAGCCTATTCTTGACAGTGCGCCAGCACATTTTTTTTCCTGAACACGGAAAGCGCGTTGTGATGAGCGATAAGTGTTAGGCAGTACACTGCTCACCAATTCAGACGGGGTTGCTACTGGGCCATCGCACAGACAAAACAAAGAAAAAGGAAAAAGCAGTGAAGTCGCGTATTTCAAGGTAGCTTCCGCTTTTATATTGTTATTGTTTAAATTTTGTTCATTTTTTCACGGACCTTATTTAAATCCCTGGAGAAAAGGACCACATCGGAGATAAGTTACTACAAAAAAATCTGGACCGGTTCTTTCTTAATAGCCTCTACAACTTAACGAAACGCACGTGACTCTAAAATGAATATTAGTACCCACCGCGGTGGCTCAGTGGTTAGGGCGCTCGGCTACTGATCCGGAGTACCCGGGTTCGAACCCGACCGCGGCGACCACGTTTCAATGGAGGCGAAACGCAAAGGCGCCCGTGTGCCGTGCGATGTCAGTGCACGTTAATGATCCCCAGGTGGTCGAAATTACTCCGGAGCCCTCCACTAAGGCACCTCTTTTTTTCTTTTCCTATCTCAGTTCATCCTTTATCCATTCCCTTACGGCGCGGTTCAGGTGTCCGCTGATATGTGAGACAGATACTACTCCATTTCCTTTCCCCGAAAACCAATTTTCCGACTTGCATAATCAATCTTAGTTTATTAGCTAATTAAGCGAAATTTAGGAATACACTGAGGAACTCCACACGACGGGAAACAATATGTCGTTGGCGTCACCCAACTGCGGTACGCCACTTTTTTTAAATACTTGGTCCGAGTTACGTAAAACATCCCGTTTAGCGGTGTAGGTACGTCAAGGCAAGCCTCTGCATATGGTGCGCAGCGTGCCACAAAATCCTGTTAAAGCAACCGAGATAACAAGAACATAAAGAGATAACGTGTCGTCCTCGCAACGTAAAAAGAGATCTCGACTCGAACCTGCAGTTCGTGTTTACATATATGGTGCACATCCTGCATAAAACAAAATTAGAAAAAAAGAGTGCAATGAATATATGTCCTGCACTAAGCAGCACCTCATTTCACATGAACATGAGGCATTGCGTAGCGAAGCGCACCTGCTCGCTAATAACATAAAGTACAAGATAAATAGCTATATGGCTCGTCACAGATCCGGTATGCAGAGTCGTCTACAGCGACGAGACTTTCCCTGGAAGTTCTGAGACCACTCGTACAGTGTACAAGCTCGACGAACCACGCACCGAGGCTTGATCTCGTCTTTTGCATCGCCCCCTCAAGGCTGTGCGCAGTCGGGCGCGCATCGTCGGAATAGCCTCACACCGTTATGCAGCCGGCCGTGTAGCTGCGCTTTCGACGACAAGGACGGGACTGACGTCGAGCCAGGTGAATATTATCCCCTTCCTCGTGTTGGCAAATGGACGAAGACCTGCCGCGGTGGCTCAGTGGTTAGCGCGCTCGGCTACTGATCCGGAGTTCCCGGGCTCGAACCCGACCGCGGCGGCTGCGTTTTTATGGAGGCAAAACGCTAAGGCGCCCGCGTGCTGTGCGATGTCAGTGCACGTTAAAGATCCCCAGGTGGTCGAAATTATTCCGGAGCCTTCCACTACGGCACTTCTATCTTCCTTTCTTCTTGCATTCCGTCCTTTATCCCTTCCCTTACGGCGCGGTTCAGGTTTCCAACGATATATGAGACATTTACTGCGCCATTCCCTTTCCCCAAAAACCATTTATTATTATTATTACTATTAAATGGACGAAGCCCTGACGTGTACAGATTACTCCTTAACGAATGACTCTATCATTATACTGTAAGCGACATGCGCAGTTTATCCTTTTTTTTTCTAAATTGTTTTCCTGTGGACAAGTAATGAAGAGTCACGGACGACGCATTTTGAGCGCCAGTGCGAGAATAACATCGAAAATGGTTGTTGTATGCAAACTGAGCAGTTTTGCTGTATAACATTTCAGCCGTCTGTATACAGCTCCATGAAGGGACCGTTTTGTCACTAAAACTCATCTTCGTATGTTATTGTGTGGTGAGATGTTTGCTTTATCACATTGCGGCTGCCAGTATACATCTATTATTCCGTGAAGCGACCGTTTTGCCCTTAAAACTCACCTCCGTATAGTATAACAGATGAAAAATGGTTATTTTGTGCGAACTGAGCTGTTTACTATATCACACTGCTCCTGCCTGTATACACCTTTCGTTCCTTGAAGCGACCATTTTGTCCCTTAAACTCGTCTCCGTATAGTATAACACATGAAGAATGGTTATTTTGTGCAAACTGAGCTGTTTACTATATCGCACTGCTCCTGCCTGTATACACGTTTCGTTACTTGAAGCTACCGTTTTGTCCCTGAAACTCGTCTCCGTGTAGTATAACAGGTGAAAAAAGGTTATTTTGTGCAAACCGAGCTGTTTACTGTATCACACTGCTCCTGCCTGTATACACCTTTCGTTCCTCGAAGCGACCGTTTTGTCCCTTAAACTCATCTCCGTATAGTATAATGGAGGGAAAATGGTTGTTGCGCGCAAACTGACTGTTTCGTATATCACATTGCAACTGCCTGCGTACATCTCTCGTTCCTTGAAATGCCCGTTTCGTACCCACCACTCAGGTTCGCATAGAATAACGGGTGGAAATGTATGGTTACTCAGAACTCGACTGCACTTTATCTCTGATTGCCAAGACGACTCTCCCCCCCCCGAACAACTATCTCGTTTGCGTATGGAGATATGTGCCAGTGCGCTGAATAATCTCAGCCACTTTGTAGCTGCCTCACTCCGGCTAACATGGCACTTGGAGCGTGAGCTGTCATTCCGCTTTGCTACGTACCCGAACCCTCTCCTTTTCTCGTCGCGCAATGCAGGTGACTTTTTTTTTCTCTGCCAAGTGTCTTTAGCCGTGTTTCCTGCGCGTTTTCTTTGGGTGTAGTCACTCTGGTGACGACACCAGCTGTGTAGCAATGCCACTTTCCTTCTTTCAACGTGAATATAGGAAACTGCGACTCTCGGCGATGGCAAGGACGCTCCGTACGTGTTCGGAGCCGGTGTGGTCTTCGCGATATTAGTAGTAGTAACAATGGGAGGGATTATTACGTATTCAAATCTGATTCTCTGTGTATAAACGCCGGACTCCAGTGTATTGAATGCGTATACAAAGGAATCACGTTAACTCGAACTTCTTGTTTATGCGAACTGAATGTTTGGACCCACGTGCACCAAAAAAGTTGTAGGGTTTTCGACGTAGTTAAACCAAGTAGACGTGCGAAAGCATGTGTTCAGCCTAATTAGCTCATAGTTTTGCTTTGATGGGTTGCTGGTACGTCAGGTATTAGACTCAGGTTAAGCTCTGATCGAGGTTAAGGTGATCCAGTCTATTCGAGCCGCAGATGGAAGTTGATGAAAACGGCTATGTGCAATGCTCAGCACGGGAGTGTGTTGCAGTATAACACGAGGCGTGTTTGGCTGCGGCGATAGCATAGTGCTCTCGTGCAGTGGCCAGCGAAGCTGACCTGTTCGCTCCGCCGTGGGTTCGATAGCTAGACGCTGCAATATTTATTTTATTTCTCCACCCGCAAGCTCTGGGATGCCACGGGATTATTGATAGGGTTTGATGACGTGAAGTAGTGCTTTCGCAATAAGAATCAAAAGGCTGCTGGTTTGAGTGTTGATGACGTGAAGTAGTGCTTTCGCAATAAGAATCAAAAGGCTGCTGGTTCGAGTGTTGATGACGTGAAGTAGTGATTTCGCAATAAGAATCAAATGGCTTCTGGTTCGAGTGTTGATGACGTGAAGTAGTGCTTTCGCAATAAGAATCAAAAGGCTGCTGGTTCGAATGCTGATGACATGAAGTAGTGTTTTCGCAATAAAAATCGAAAGGCTTGTTGTTCGAGTGTTGATGACGTGAAGTAGTGTTTTCGCAATAAGAATCAAAAGGCTGCTGGTTCGAGTGTTGACGTGAAGTAGTGCTTTCGCAATAAAAATCAAAAGGCTTGTTGTTCGAGTGTTGATGACGTGAAGTAGTGCTTTCGCAATAAGAATCAAAAGGCTTGCTGGTTCGAGTGTTGATGACGGGAAGTAGTGCTTTCGCAATAAGAATCAAAAGGCTGCTGGTTTGAGTGTTGATGACGTGAAGTAGTGCTTTCGCAATAAGAATCAAAAGGCTGCTGGTTCGAGCGTTGATAACATGAAGTAGTGCTTTCGCAATAAGAATCAAAAGGCTTGTTGTTCGAGTGTTGATGACGTGAAGTAGTGCTTTCGCAATAAGAATCAAAAGGCTGCTGGTTCGAGTGTTGACGTGAAGTAGTGCTTTCGCAATAAAAATCAAAAGGCTTGTTGTTCGAGTGTTGATGATGTAAAGTAGTGCTTTTGCAATAAAAATCAAAAGGCTGCTGGTTCGAGTGTTGACGTGAAGTAGTGCTTTCGCAATAAGAATCAAAAGGCTGCTGGTTCGAGTGTTGGTGACGTGAAGTAGTGCTTTCGCAATAAGAATCAAAAGGCTGCTGGTTCGAGCGTTGATGACATGAAGTAGTGCTTTCGCAATAAGAATCAAAAGGCTTGTTGTTCGAGTGTTGATGACGTGAAGTAGTGCTTTCGCAATAAGAATCAAAAGGCTTGTTGTTCGAGTGTTGATGACGTGAAGTAGTGCTTTCGCAATAAGAATCAAAAGGCTGCTGGTTCGAGTGTTGATGACGTGAAGTAGTGCTTTCGCAATAAGAATCAAAAGGCTGCTGGTTCGAGTGTTGATGACGTGAAGTAGTGCTTTCGCAATAAGAATCAAAAGGCTGCTGGTTCGAGTGTTGATGACGTGAAGTAGTGCTTTCGCAATAAGAATCAAAAGGCTGCTGGTTCGAGTGTTGATGACGTGAAGTAGTGCTTTCGCAATAAGAATCAAAAGGCTGCTGGTTCGAGTGTTGATGACGTGAAGTAGTGCTTTCGCAATAAGAATCAAAAGGCTGCTGGTTCGAGTGTTGATGACGTGAAGTAGTGCTTTCGCAATAAGAATCAAAAGGCTGCTGGTTCGAGTGTTGATGACGTGAAGTAGTGCTTTCGCAATAAGAATCAAAAGGCTGCTGGTTCGAGTGTTGATGACGTGAAGTAGTGCTTTCGCAATAAGAATCAAAAGGCTGCTGGTTCGAGTGTTGATGACGTGAAGTAGTGCTTTCGCAATAAGAATCAAAAGGCTGCTGGTTCGAGTGTTGATGACGTGAAGTAGTGCTTTCGCAATAAGAATCAAAAGGCTGCTGGTTCGAGTGTTGATGACGTGAAGTAGTGCTTTCGCAATAAGAATCAAAAGGCTGCTGGTTCGAGTGTTGATGACGTGAAGTAGTGCTTTCGCAATAAGAATCAAAAGGCTGCTGGTTCGAGTGTTGATGACGTGAAGTAGTGCTTTCGCAATAAGAATCAAAAGGCTGCTGGTTCGAGTGTTGATGACGTGAAGTAGTGCTTTCGCAATAAGAATCAAAAGGCTGCTGGTTCGAGTGTTGATGACGTGAAGTAGTGCTTTCGCAATAAGAATCAAAAGGCTGCTGGTTCGAGTGTTGATGACGTGAAGTAGTGCTTTCGCAATAAGAATCAAAAGGCTGCTGGTTCGAGTGTTGATGACGTGAAGTAGTGCTTTCGCAATAAGAATCAAAAGGCTGCTGGTTCGAGTGTTGATGACGTGAAGTAGTGCTTTCGCAATAAGAATCAAAAGGCTGCTGGTTCGAGTGTTGATGACGTGAAGTAGTGCTTTCGCAATAAGAATCAAAAGGCTGCTGGTTCGAGTGTTGATGACGTGAAGTAGTGCTTTCGCAATAAGAATCAAAGGGCTGCTGGTTCGAGTGTTGATGACGTGAAGTAGTGCTTTCGCAATAAGAATCAAAAGGCTGCTGGTTCGAGTGTTGATGACGTGAAGTAGTGCTTTCGCAATAAGAATCAAAAGGCTGCTGGTTCGAGTGTTGATGACGTGAAGTAGTGCTTTCGCAATAAGAATCAAAGGGCTGCTGGTTCGAGTGTTGATGACGTGAAGTAGTGCTTTCGCAATAAGAATCAAAAGGCTGCTGGTTCGAGTGTTGATGACGTGAAGTAGTGCTTTCGCAATAAGAATCAAAAGGCTGCTGGTTCGAGTGTTGATGACGTGAAGTAGTGCTTTCGCAATAAGAATCAAAAGGCTGCTGGTTCGAGTGTTGATGACGTGAAGTAGTGCTTTCGCAATAAGAATCAAAAGGCTGCTGGTTCGAGTGTTGATGACGTGAAGTAGTGCTTTCGCAATAAGAATCAAAAGGCTGCTGGTTCGAGTGTTGATGACGTGAAGTAGTGCTTTCGCAATAAGAATCAAAAGGCTGCTGGTTCGAGTGTTGATGACGTGAAGTAGTGCTTTCGCAATAAGAATCAAGAGGCTGCTGGTTCGAGTGTTGATGACGTGAAGTAGTGCTTTCGCAATAAGAATCAAAAGGTGCTGGTTCGAGTGTTGATGACGTGAAGTAGTGCTTTCGCAATAAGAATCAAGAGGCTGCTGGTTCGAGTGTTGATGACGTGAAGTAGTGCTTTCGCAATAAGAATCAAAAGGCTGCTGGTTCGAGTGTTGATGACGTGAAGTAGTGCTTTCGCAATAAGAATCAAAAGGCTGCTGGTTCGAGTGTTGATGACGTGAAGTAGTGCTTTCGCAATAAGAATCAAGAGGCTGCTGGTTCGAGTGTTGATGACGTGAAGTAGTGCTTTCGCAATAAGAATCAAAAGGCTGCTGGTCGAGTACCTTCGGTGCGGGCTCATTTCAGCGGCACTGGAATGCGACAAGCGACATCGCCTTCACGCGCTGGTGCACGAGCCCAACCGTTGCTTGCGGCCTGTAATTTGATAATAATAATAATAATAATAATAATAATAATAATAATAATAATAATAATAATAATAATAATAATAATAATAATAATTGGTTTTCGGGGGAAAGGAATGGCGCAGTATCTGTCTCATATATCGTTGGACACCTGAACCGCGCCGTAAGGGAAGGCTAAAGGAGGGATTGAAAGATGAAAGGAAAAGAGAGGTGCCTTAGTGGAGGGCTCCGGAATCCTGTCATTTGATCCGGAGCCCGTAGTCTGGTTCTGTATACCAGCGCCCTCCTGTGGTCTGTGGAGGAATGAGGACGATAATTCCCTCACCCCCGAGAGATTCAGAGCGTCCATGGTGACGCAAAGTGTGCCCCGACACACGACCCAGAAACCAGTCTGGTTGATAGCGTGCAAGTTTTCAACAAAATCTCCACCTGCTATGAGCCTGTAAACGTGTGCAGCTACAGGACAAGACAATCAATAATTACGATTCTTTCTCCTCTTTTTGCTTGTCTTAATGGTCGCTTGACATTCTTAGAGAACGCGGAGCGCGTGAGTTACAAGGCACGAAAACAGGGACTCACAGATGCTGTATCAACTCGCCCTAACCTAGAGAGAGAGAGAGCTGTTTAATGAAAAACAGATTTTAGCCGGAGGGAATATTCGCTGACATGATACTCTGCGTAGGGGAGGTAATTAGGGTATTAAAACCAATAGCACTCCCGCACATGATGGCGGGGTTCTCTCCAGGAGAGGTCTGTCCGGTTTTCGGCCTGGCATGTTACTCCAGGTTAAGGAGAAGAAAAGATTAGAGAAGAGGATGGTGAAAAGGGAAATGAAGAGAAAAAGAAAAAGTGAATGGTAAAATCAAGCGCGCGCGCGCGCGCGCGCACACACACACACACACACACACACACACACACACACACACACACACACACACACACACACACACACACACACACACACACACACACACACACACACACACACACACACACACACACACACACACACACACACACACACACACACACACACACACACACACACACACACACACACACACACACACACACACACACACACACACATGATTGTCAAAGAATGTCCACCAAACCCGTGTCTCTTAGAAACACTAAAAAAGCTTTTGTCCCACTCACACCCGAAGCCACGTCCCTTCAGTGTCCAAGGGCATGCTCCAGGTGCACGGGGCCGTCCTGTCACTTAAAAGTGCCTTGCGATGATTGTTGAAGAGCTGGCAGCGGGAGATAAAAAGTGGCAGATCCTTGGGCACACCACATATGGGGCACAGAAGGCTACTCGATGCACCAATTTTATGTAGATAGGATTTAGTGAAGGCAACGTCCAGGCGAATTCGGTGGAGGCAATTTCGATCACGTCTATCTATATTGCGTGGCTGTTTTTTTTTCGTTTTTCATTTATCCCCTATCGAAATGCAGCCGCCGCAGCCGGGATTCACTCCCGCGACCTTGGCCGGGCTCAGCGGCCGCACGCCGTCTGCCTGTCTGTCCCTGTCCCAATCTCGCCGCGTACACCTAGCCCGCTGCTCGCATCGGGGTCGCGTCTGCGCATTGTATACACACACATGCATAGAGAGGTGCACTACACGCACACAAACACACACGCGCGCGCGCACACACACACACGCACGAACACGCACGCACACGCGCGCAGACACACGCACGCACGCGCGCGGGCGCGGTGAGGCGGCGATGCTGCTTCTACGAGGATCTCTCCGGCTGCTCTGCCGCCGCCACCACTCGTGCCAGTGGGCGTGCTTCGCGCCATCCGGAGACGGCTATCTCGAATTCTTCCGCTCACTGCAAGAAGAGGGGGGGGGGGGGGGGGGGGGGGGTATGCTTGTCACCGGATGTCGGCGCCGTCGCCACCCCAGTGAGGGAAGGAAGGAGGAGCGAGCTGCACTTCGTTCGCTGATTAGGCTTCGCAGGAAAGTGTTACACGGAGTTGCACGCGTGCAAGCGGACGGAGGTGTACGTAGTTCGTGTAGGATGCACGTGTGCATGGCGTGCCTGTGCACATGGGCACGGGTGCGCCCTTCGGTTACTGCAATCGGCGGTGCCAAAGCGCAGGCACGCGTGTCACGACGAAGGCGAAGCGCCGGGCAGATAGATCTGCGTGCGTACCGGGTGTGTTACAAGCGGCAACGCGACCCGACGACACGCGGCGCAGCCGAACGCGAAATCGCGTCGTCGTCCGTTGTTTTTGTTCGTTACTCGCAGCGGTGGATCGGTGTGGTTGGAGCATTCGGTTCCTGCGTTACAAAGTCGAGAGATCTGATCCCGGTCGCGGCGGCCGTATTTCGACGAAGGCGAAACGCAAAAGGCGCCCATACGCTGTGCGATGACTGTGCACGCTAAAAATGCCCAGGTGGTCGAAATTATTCCGGAACCTTTCACTGCGGCACCTCTTTCTTCCTGTCTTCTTTCACTCCCACCTTCGTCCCTTCCCTTACTTACGGCGCGGTTCAGGTGTCCACCAACATGTGACGGCTGTCCACCAACCTTCCCTGCAGTTATACGAGTTGTCAACTTGCATAGTTGCAGGAAAGGTGACTCACAGGAAGGTTTCTTACAACCAAAAACCCTCCTTCGCAGACCGCGTTTTCACTTCCTGCTCTGCTGAGTGGAGGTGTGAGCGCGAGGGAGATGAGTCAGTAGCCCTCCACTGTAATCTTCTTCGAAAAGGTGAGGAGGACTTCCCCATAATCTGCGTGGACCTGGAGGCCCGGCGGTCACCCTTCGAGATAGTGTGCGAAAAGAACTTGTTGAAAGGTTACAATTATGCATTCCCATGACGAGTACCTGCCTGGACCTGCTCCACACATTCGCACCCTTGCTCCATTGCGTCCTTTCAAAAACTACCCTCAAATATAAATAAGGAAAATCCCCCCCCCCCCCCCCCTCCATTTTCGAAGAACAATTTGAGATAGCCGTCTGCAAACGAGGATTTTCGGTTGGAAAATTGTCGAGGGCGCTCCATATTGTGCAAGTTGTCAGTTACTGCTTTTTTTTTTCATTTGCTGATAATCAATCTTTCAGGTGTACATTAATCGAGAGTGCCACAGTCACTGCTCCTTCAATTCATCGTGCAAGAACAGCATCTCTTGTTTTTCTTCGGTTTGTAATTTTTGAAGAATGTGCCGGATTGCAGACTGAAAGATTCGCTTTGGAAAGACGAGAACCGCGTTCAGTCCGCCCACTTACACTCTTAGCGTCAGCACCACTGGTCTCGCTTGCAGCTTGTTTTTGATGTTTGTATGGAAAGGTGAATGGGAGATTATAATAGATGCAGAAAAACGATAAGGTATTGCGGAAGTCGGCTTGTTAGAATGGACAACTGTGCTGCGAAGTTGCTTCAAGAAACGAGCGCTGCAGTCGTCGGGGAACCCTGAGCTGCGAAAAAACAGCCGAGGGCAGTGACGCTTTTCACGCACGGTTCATATATATCCAATCACGCCGTGCATGTTCAGCAACCTCGCAACTGTCTCTCGGCCACCGACGGAACACCTTCGTCAGACAACGGTAGATGGTGTGACGTGACAGTGGCTATAGTTTCTGTGCTCTATTTGAGTGGCGTTCTAGGCGTGGGTCGGAGCAGAATTTCGAATTAATTCTCTGTTGACAATGTAAAGCTTACGGCGCTGGTCGACGCGTCAGTGAGCTTGGTTAACGAAAAGCCCCCCCTTTTCCCTTTCATTCCGTGTAGGGTAGCAAACCGGTTATTCTTCAGGTTAACCTCCTCCCTCCTCCAGCCGTCTCAACAACATGCCCTTAAATGGTTATCGCGTTTCGATAATCGGGGTCCTACTTTATTTTGTGGTGGTTCCGTGCAAATGTCTATGTGCTCTGTTAGAGGTGCAGCTTCTTTCCCGATAGCAGGCCACCGGTGTTGAGGGATCGAGCTTCGATCCCACCGCTGCCACCAGTTGTTAGATGTGGGCCCTTGGTTCGCCTGGGCCGTCTCTCGCCAAGGTCATTGTCCACGGGTTTCGGATCGGGAGACTGCTGTAGTGGGGTTGACGAAGAGATGAGAGGGTCTTCGAGGTGAAGAAGAGACTGAAGGGTTTATTTACATTTATACAAAGATTGAAAGAGTGAATCGGGAGCTGGCTGATCACACGCCAGATCGGTGCTTAAATAGGGTCCGCTGTCCCTGCAGGTCCCTAGTTGGGGAATTTAGTTCATTAAAAATGCTTCCAATCGCTGTGATGTCGAGCACTTGTCCATTCTTTAGGGTCCGCCTTCCCGGACGCCCCCAGCAACACACTCTCGCCACTTCTGGCTAGTTATGGTCCGCGCTGTCCAGGCAGCAGTGATGAATAGCCCGAAGGGACCCCAAGCAGCGTCGAAGGTCAGCCACCTGCACTTCACAGCGGCAGCGTGGGAACGAAAGGCTGCCGTTGCACTTTGCACAAGGTTCCACGTAAGGAAAATCACTTAGGGTAAGACGAAGTTGTTTTTGAAGCACGAGGATTCCGGCGTCGTTGGCTTACCTGGCAGCTTTTGCCACGGCTCATGTGCAGCGCCGCTCGCCTCTTGCCGCCGTCCCTTCCGGGAGAAGGACGTCGTTATGTCCCGGGTGGGTCCGGCGTTGAGAACAAACGACAACCAGGTTCCCGAAAAACTTCCCCAGGCGCCGGATGGCCATTTCACCCCGTAAACAGGAGGGGGGGGGGAGGTCCCTTGTAGACGTCGCCACCTGCATTCGTGGCGCCGCAACCACGTCGACGGCCCTTTGAAGCCTCTGTCGATCTATGACTCCCAGTGGCTTGAATATTCGTGGCATGTTGCCGTCTCCAAACGTAACAGCTCTCAGGGGCTGCGCTTCTTGCGCTCATTTGTGCCCCCCCCCCCCCCCCCCATGGTAGACGTTTTTGGCTGTATACAGCTTTCCGCTACGAACGCGAGGTTGCAGGTTCGATTCCGGCCGTGGCAGTGGGATTTCGATGAAGGCTACATGTAAAAACGCTCAGTGTACTGAGATTTCTCGCATGCTATATTATGATCTCCATGGATGTGGCAGAAATTAATACCGAGCCTCCCACTATGGCTTCTATCCTCAAAGCTGCTTTTTCGGGTCCGGCGCGTGATGACGCTTTATTACTGCCGGTTGTATAGTTCAAAGACCTTCCGCTTTGTCCATATCCTTGATTCTTGTATTGCGGCCGGCACTGAGCCTCTTGGAGTCTCGGCTGTTTATAACGCCGTTTACACGAATGCACCAGCATAGCGCGTCGCATTTCCTAGTGTATCTTCGACGTCGAAGTCGACTTGACATTCTAGATATACCACCGCCTGTGATTAGCGCGACCAGCTTTCCTGGCTTATTATCCTCTGTTTACATGAGTGCGATGCCCCAGAAATTTGATACGATGCGTTGCTGTCGCATTCATGTAATCATGTGAGCTTGAGGCCGCGGCATTGCTCGTCTTCGGCACATGAAGACAGAAAAGCGCTTCTACGATACCTGAAGCTAGGAGGCAATCCTTCCTTCAATATTTCGTTGCTTTTACCTCCCCACGCGCATGTTGTACATCCAATTGGCCACGTAAGCGTATAGATGACCTCCCCCTATTTTGTTGTCTTCTCTTTCTCACTCTTTGTAGTAAGCATCTATACTGTTTCACTGAGCAGCGCTCTGTGGAAGCCGCAGCTGTCACCGCGGGATCAGGGCCCACAAGCGCGTGGTTGGTCTGGGCCTAGGTCACACGACTTGTGACCGCCCTTATAGAAATGGTCTATAAACAGTCTATAGACTATACTGCCTTCCTATAGATATTTTTTGCCTATTCATAATCTATAGACTATCTACTGACAAAATTCTGCTAAAAGTGTATGGCCATAAATCTATAGATTTCCACTATATACAGCATTTGTATTTCCTATGGACTGTTCTCTAGGATTTGTCCGTAGACAGTCTATAGACCATATCGACAGAAGTGTATAGAAAGTCTATAGACTCTCTAAAAAATTTTCTAAGAGCGGGCGTTAGAGGGACTAAAAAGTCGCTTGTAAATGTTTTCATGCCGACCGCGGCGGCTGCGTTTTTATGGAGGAAAAACGCTAAGGCGCCCGTGTGCTGTGCGATGTCAGCGCACGTTAAAGATCCCCAGGTGGTCGAAATTATTCCGGAGCCCTCCACTACGGGACCTCATTCTTCCTTTCTTCTTTCACTCCCTCCTTTATCCCTTCCCTTACGGCGCGGTTCAGGTGTCCAACGATATATGAGACAGATACTGCGCCATTTTCTTTCCGCCAAAAACCAATTATTATTATTATTATTATTATTATTATTATTATTATTATTATTATTATTATTATTTCACTCCCTCCTTTATCCCTTCCCTTACGGCGCGGTTCAGGTGTCCAACGATATATGAGACAGTTACTGCGCCATTTTCTTTCCCCCCAAAACCAATTATTATTATTATTATTATTTCATGCTTAGAAACGATGCTAAGAAGCATTCACACCAAGTATGAGTCTTCGGAACTGAGGCGGCAATTTATTATGAATTTTTAAATACCGTTTTTTTTTAATTCGCGGGCCGATTGGTGTGCTCGTAGTGACCGATTTTGAAACTAAAATCGTGAAAAAAGACGTCACTATACCCATGAAGTCACCAGGCCACCACACGCTCTCATTCGCTGGAGCCACGGCAGCCATGACGTCACGGGCACACTTCCGGTAGCCGTGAAAATCGTCTGCTCCTGCCGCCGCGCGACCCTCTTGGGCAAGCGCGAGCCAGGGCATTGCCTTCGCGCATATGGCTTCAATTTTCCTCTGCCGCCTCCGTCTGTCAGGAGTTCCGGAGCCACTCGCAGTGGCTCGCCGAGTCGCTACTGTCGTCGCTGGCGTTCAGCCTGTACGTCGTGAGCGCATGGGGCTCGATGCCCATCGCGGCCGTAAGAGCGAGCAGTCGCGCCTCGAGGTCCGGGTCCATCAGACGACAAGCAAAGAAACTCGACGCGCGCCGCAATCACGCCGCCGACGCAGCTGCTAGGGTGCTAGGAGCGACAACCGGATGTTGCAAAAGGAACGTCATCTGATGACATATTGATGGGAGGGACCCAGTCCCAGAGTTGTTTTCTTTATTTTTGTCTGGTGCCCCGCGTGTACGAGTTGAGGGGGGAGAGGAGGAGCGTAATTTTCAATCGTCTATATCTTCGTTGCTATTGATGCTGCTAATTCAAAAATTCTTGCGTTGGGGTGACGAGTGATGAAATGTCTATCCCTCGTCTGCTTTACGTAATCTCAATTAATTTATTCTATAGTCCCTTTAAGGTAGAAGCCCATGGCGCAGGTGGGTCGTTTCCCCCTTTTCCCGGAAGCAGTCGTCTCCGTGGGAAGTAGAGCGCGCCGAGTCTCAGTCTCGGCCACTTTTAAACAGCCCTTTTTTCAACTGCCTTTTTCTCACCTGCCTTGTATTTAGATCCCGTTTTTAATAATTCGGTTTTGTCTTAAGTTGGAACTGCTGTCCCAACCGGCAACGTGTCGCCGGACGAGCGGACGAAGACCCGAAGTGCTCTTCGTACCGCTAACCGCCGTATATTCGATCACCGGCCATCGTGCCATCATCATTCACCGCTCGCGAGGAGCAACCGACCAGCCCAATGCGGCCAGGCCGTCAGAGAAGGGCAGGAAAGTCTTAACTGCGGGCCTCCGTTACTGGTAACGGGACCATGGGTTGTAACGCGTTACTCCCCATAAAACGCCTTGGAGTGAACACTAAATATCCCGCTCATATTTCTTTGTCCCTCGGGAATCAGACCAATCAAAACCTTGCCACTGACGAAACATCTGTGAAGAAATGTCGATATAACGAAAGAATTGGAATTTCCGGTTACATTCCTCATATAAACCCGCGTAATTTAGTCCAATAATTTATTGATCGAACGCCTCATTTCGCCTGGTAAGCGGCACTGTTCTTATCCCACCAACCTTCTGTCGTCTGTTCCACTCCTGTTCTCAACCCTATACACCAGAGCGGCATATATGTCGAAACACACGCGCGCTGCTCCACGGACGACTGACGTCCTTGGCACGCTGCACGCAATCGTTGTTCGTGGTCCGCGGATTCCGCATACAGGGCAGCATGTTGTCTCGCAGCACACAAAGGAAATGCATGCAGCAAAGCGCGGCATTATTCTACAGCGTCAAAATCGGACGCCGGTATGCGCGCCGACGCCGGCACGCGATACACATGCAACGACGACGATTCCCTCGTTGCCTTCATGATTAACTCCGCAGTGAGAACGTCGTAGTCTGTGCCGATCGAACAAATGCATTGCCAAACATTGTCATTAACGTTAATGCGTGCCACACCCTGTATATCCGCTCGCCTGCGTTATAAGCGGGCGTTCAAAGCGACTTCGGTTGCGAGAGGATTCAGAGGATGCTCGATAACGCAATTCGACTCGACAGGCTGTCGAAGCTGTAACGAACTGCTCGAGGTTTCGTTGCTATGTATAGAGCGCTGTCGTGTAGCGGAACGCGCTGTGCACTTCACTGTCGTCACTGTACGTCATCGTCACGCCTTGCTTATGCCTCACCAGCCCGGGAAGAAAGTTGCGCCAAGTTAATCATATGCGTGAACTCTCGCCGGCGTTCCCGAACGCTGTCACGTGATTCGCGAACGTATCAGCAACGCCCTTCCGCTCTGACAGGTGTGTGTAACGAAGGTGGCCTAATGCGACTCGCTCATTATAATGCTATTGTCGGCGCGCCCAATCGGATGCCGTTTCCGCTTAATGGAACGTAAATGACACAGGCGTTGCATGCAACACGAAATAGCTAGCCAGCTCGGGTGCCCGGAAACGATACCCCGGGTCACAAGAACATCTTTGTGTGGTATCTTCAGTCACCTTATAGCGGCAGCGTGCACTGTTCGTCATCGAACGGCATCATGTGATTTGATGTCGACCAAAAGGATAAGGCGGAGCTGGAGTGACTCGAGCTGCTAGGTTACAAGGAGTCCGCCACGAACGTCAGACCGACGTTCGTGACGTTCCGCTTGCAATCGGGCAAGCCCGCTAGTATATTCATGGCTTCCTAGATCACCCACGCCGGCTGGCGATCTCTGAGGCCATGGTATATTCGAATAAAGATTTACGGCAGATGGTCTCCGTGATTCGCAGCTCGTGAAGTAGACGACCTTCAAGGTTTCCACGAAAGCCGCCAGTCTCGGAGTCTACTGCGGTATACACAGGGTGTATAAGCGCAATATTCGAACTGAGTTCGAGGGCGGTGTTTCGGTTTCTCCCCATCGATTATTGCCGCTTCACTGGCTGAGCTTAACGCGATTTCCACACTGCACTGAGCGCAGCCGCTGGAAAAGCAGGGAGCGACGACTATCTGGCGTAATAGGCGCATCGCCCCCTCCAGCACGCACTGTCGCAAGGAACGGCGATGGAGCGATTACGGCATACCGCATATATACGGTCACGGCTTCTGCCAAGGTCGTGGCGTGAGCAGTGAAGCTGCCGCCTCTACGTTATCACCACTTTGTTCGGAAAACATCCTAATGCTTTTGTGTGCGCCCGTCGTGGTTGCTGCGCAAAGCTGGGCTATAATCCTGACGTATCGTTGCCACCAGGTGCTTGTGCATGTGTAAATCGTTTATGGGGTTTCACGTGCTAAAGCAAAGTTTTGGTGCAGTATGGCATATTGTATAGGTCTATATGGTGCGGTGTGATGGTTTAGCATCCAGGTGTTGCACGTGGCCTATGAGGAGTATTCACTGACGGAACAACGGCCGCCATTTTGTTGTCTGTGGAGCAACGCGAAAAGCTGCGGGCGTGTCCAATGGGATTATCGCCTCCTGTTCCCGCCCGCATTGATGGAGTTACACGCTGGACAACAAAATTGCGCCCGTGACGTCACGTGATAATACCCCAAGGACGCCATAGTATATCATCATCCTGATCATCATCATCATCAGCGTGATTACGCCCACTGCAGGGCAAAGGCCTGGGGACGACCTTGAGTTCTTAACGTGCACACTGACATCGCACAGCACATAGGCGTCTTTTGGAGTTAGCCTTATGAGTACGCGTCCGCCATTGCCGAGAATCGATCCCGCGAACTTTGGCTGATGAGCCGAACTACAAGGTACAGTCTCAGCCAGAATTCTTAAGGCCAAAGACTTTTCGGTTCCGCCGCATAACAGAGCCATTACGGCACTATCGAAGACCGAATGACCTTGAAATGCTAGCAGAAGGTTTCTTATTGCGGTAGAGAAGCTTCCTGTCTGACTTGTGGTTTGAGTGATCCGCTGCACGGTTAATTCTAGGAGCATTCATTTCCCTGCGGCTGAACGCTGTGGCCTTAAGACTTTTGACCAAGACTGTACGTCACCGAGCCACCGTGGAGGGTGTGGCACTGTGGGACTACAGGAGTTTCGGAGTGAAGGGTTCTAGGTTATTTTCAACCTTTTCTGGGGCGGTAACGTGCACTGAAAAATTTTCACACTTCGCACCAGTCATACTACGGCGGCTACCGCGGCATGTGCAACTATGATTGGGGTGGGTCTCAGGAGGAGTCGGAAGGTCAGGGGGTCGTGTTTTGGAAACGATTAGAAACGCCGAAAAACGTCATTTTAAGGTGACCCTGAAATTCCGTGAGACTGCACAGAGTGATGCACTCTCACGGTGAACACGGGAGTGTGCGGCCGCGCTCTCCGGAGCGCCAATGCGTTCGTTCTGGCGGCCGCGTATCAAGGTGAGGTGGCAGGCCACGCGGAGCACCACCTCCAGTTCCTTCTGCGCATGCGCCACTTCTCTTCGATACGCGGCCGTGCCGAACGCATTGGCTCTCCAAATTAAGAGCGCGGCTCCCACTCCCGTGTTCACCGTAAGAGCGGATCACCCTGTACGATGGACTGCAGAAGTTTGCGGCGTACGGATTTGAGTAAGAGAAACCATTTCCGCGCAGTCGTGCGAACGATTTGCGTGAAATACCGCCAATTACGAGGGAAGAGTGCGCGACATTCGTTGCTAACAGTACCGTACAACTAACTAGCCCGCGAAGAAGCGCTGCCGTCAATGTCTCCTTTTGATGCGAAAAGCTTCACTACGCCAGCTTTTCGAGCCGTCAGCGGGACCGCAAGTTTGACCTTGAATGCAGCTAGAGGTCAAACTATGAGCATAACTGGTGGTAGTCAGGTTCGAAACATGACGTCAGCTACAGCAGCGCCATCAGCGGCTTTTACACCAACTTGAGATAGACTTTGACCTTGACATTGACCTTCGGTCAAGCGGGACAGCGTCTGCCAGCATCGCATGCGCAGCTCATGAAAGTGGGCGCTGCATAAAACACCGGTGCTCTTTGATGCGTTCAGTCTAACACTGTGTTGGATGCGTCGCCTGCCGTGGAGACCGCCAGTCGCTCGACCACAAACGTAGCCAGGGAGATGCAGCTTTTCGCTTTCGACCAGGCTTAACCAGAGCTAAACCACCAGCAATTCTTTTTCTGGAAAAATATACAGTCTTGGACAAAAGTCAAAAGTCTTAAGGCCAAATGCTTTTCTCTTCAGCCTCATAACAGAGCCATTACGTCACTATCAAAGACCGAATGACCTTGAAATGCTAGCAGAATGTTTCTTCTTGCGGTAGAGAAGCTTGCTGCTTGACATGTGTTTTGAATGATCCTCTACACGGAGAATTCCAGGAACATTCATTGAGCTGCAGCTGAACGCTGTGGCCTTAAGGCTTTTGACCAAGGCTGTATATGCCGCTGTCGCCGTATGGAATGCATAGCTGAAGGTCAAGGCTTCCATTGTTCTCGAACAGTGGCGCTCTGTCCATACGGGTGTGACCATTGGCCGGAGGTGTGTGCCCTTGATGAAGGCACGGGGGAGACCAGCATTGTAGCGCTGCCCATGCACTAAGCCGCCGGCGAGACGCTCACGCTCACGCATAACTTACAGCAGAAGACTGGCTTTATATTAAGTGAGTGAGTGCTTAAGCGGACCATGAATGCATGTGTGACCGCATCGTGAAAAATAGAACAGCAAATTGATTTCTGCTAAATATATGAGTAGTTGAATGATAGAAGACAGCTTTACGTGTAAGGAATTTGGGAGTTTTTTTTACATCTTTGTTTTGGTTTGGATAACAAAAGGATTGAAAGGCGGCCGGGAGCAGTAAGATGAAAGAATGCACGTCTGCGTCCTGCTCGCCTTCTCTGCGTGCGTCCGTCCGATGAAATTTTTGTGTAAAGTTTGTGCGCATGTTGCTTTTATTGATTTGCTATACAATGCACAACCTGCTTTCTCGTTTTTCGCGCAATGCCCTGCAACAGTCAAGGAACGAAAACGTGGGATGATGAAAGTTGCGAAATCCCAACATTTCGTCGTTACTGGCCGCCATGTCGCAGAAATGTGCAATACGGCTACATTTATGGAGGAAAATAATATATTAATGCAGGCGAATTGAAATCAGGTAATTAATTTATCTTATTCTAAAACAATTGCAACTGCGGATGTAGCAAAGTCACAAGTAATAAATTAATACAAAAGCTCAAAGTCAGCCCAGCTGTGCCGATATATACCAAACCGTCTGCGGAAATCTCAGTTTATCCGGGAATTCTGGATTTCGCAGTGAGTGATCCTACAGCATTCTGGAGCGTTGACAGTGGATACTTTCAGTTTGCATTAAGAAAAAAAAAAGGTGTGTGTAATTGCCAAGATTTAGTATTCTTTCTTTAGCGCGGTAACGAAAAATCGTCATCGTCATCATCCTTACTACACCCACTGCAGGGAAAAGGCCTCTCCAATTAACCCTGTCATTTGCCAGCTGCGCCCACCCTATAAACATTTATGTGCAGTATGTATGCTGCAGATACTCAGGACATTCAGAGGTTATTAGAGACTAAGAAAACAATAAACCACCGTGGCTACGACAATCGAAGTTCGCGGTCAAATATGTGCTGCGCAGCGAATGCCTCGACAAGGACAGCCGCAAGCTCTTTTTTCCCACTCGAGCACCCTGGCCGGCGAACCGAGGACAGAAGCCGAAGTACGCCGTTGCGCAAACGCGCGTGCTATCTTCCAGACGGCTTCCTTTTACGGCACCGCTGTCTCGCTCGCAGACGGCATCCCTGCTTTGCATTTTTTCTTCGTTTTTTTTTTTTACTTTGCGGCTCCTCAAGCGTGGTAGCCGCATAGCCCCTCAATCTGTTCTTGGCGTGCGTGGATCGTGCTCCAGCCTGCGGTTTGTCTTATCGTGCGCTTCTCTGCAAAGAAGGGCCCTCCGCTTTACGGAGGTCGGCTTAGCTGGGACAGGGCGGGAAGATGCTTGTTTGAAAATGGGGCGTCAGCGCCTCCGCAGATCGGAGTATATAGATTGTCTGCTGCTGGGAGCGAGCGTCGTCTGCTGGAAGCTCCATACGGACCGTCTGCTTAGAGGAAACACCTCGTCTTGCACGTGGGATCGAGGCAAAACTTGGAAAAGATCACGCGACTCGCTCGTGAACGAGTGGAAGAACAAGTTTAATATGTAAATATTGAGCTAGTAAGGACGAAACATGTTTGTTTTGGTTGTTTTTCTTTTTATTTTTAGAAAAAATTGGGTTGGAGTGAGCCTGAAAACCTCCAAGTGCCGTTGGCAGACGCTGCCGGTATCCCTGGAAATAAGAACGTGCTACGATTTGTATATGCGGCTTGCACTCACTTATGGCGCCTAACCTTAGCCGGCCAAATGACAAGAGCTCATGACTGTAATTCTAGTAAAGGTTACAGAAACGAGCGTTTAAGCGGAGCAATATAACTACCGCATCAACATTAGGCTTTGTCTGTGTGCCTCATTTTGTTGTTATATATAATTGATTCGCCCCTTTTTGTTTTTTTAGAAGTGTCGGGCAACTATAGCGCCAACTCTCCCGCCGAGCCATGCTGGAAGGTCGCGCTTGCTCTCTACTCACTTCCAAGGATGCGATTGAGGAAGAAGGAGCTAGCTGGGCTAAGCGGCCGAGGTTGTTGCGTAATTTTCTTTAATGACGCGAAAAACAAGCGCGAGTCAGTCCGCGAAGTCAATTTCATGCCTCGCGTGACCGCTCCCAGGACGACTTTCCTCAGAGGTTTTTCCGTAAAGCCGTCGGCTTCCTTTTGCCTGTGTTATTAGCTAGTTATAAACAGAACCAGTCTGTGGCTGCTCTAAATTCATTCGCGGGTCTCTTGGGGGACAGATTAGAATTGATGACATCTCCATGTACACCACCGTATCGGCACATGCTAGATGATGGCCTTCGTTATCGCAAAGCTAACTGCGCAACACGTACAAGGGCGTGAATAATGGTCGTTGTGTACCCTTCTTGTCTTTGTGCGTGCTGCGCAGTTTCTGCTTGCGATAATGAACGACCGACTCGGCGAATAACGTGCTCAAGCGCCTTGTTAGGCAGGTGTCGCAGAATAATGTGTGACTGGTGTCACGCGTCATGGTCGCGGCGACGTAGCTGGTGCGTACTCTCCTGCATGTTCTTTATGTCGCAACAAAGCCGCTCGCAAGAACAACGCGTGACATGAACTCCAGCTCGCTCGCACAAAGTCTTTACCGACCCTGCGTTTTTCGTGTAAACTCACTGTATTCTCATTGGGTGATTATATATCCACTGACAGTCACCTAATAATAATAATTGGTTTTTGGGGAAGAAAATGGCGCAGTATCTGTCTCATATATCGTTGGACAGCTGAACCGCGCCGTAATGGAAGGGATAAAGGAGGGAGTGAAAGAAGAAAGGAAGAATTGGAGGTGCCGTAGTGGAGGACTCCGGAATAATTTCGACCACCTGGGGATCTTTAACGTGCACCGACATCGCACAGCACACGGGCGCCTTAGCGTTTTTCCTCCATAAAAACGCAGCCGCCGCGGTCGGGTTCGTCACCTAGGGATCTGTTTTTCATTTCTTGGGGAACAATAACGGAATTTTCGAAGCCACTATCCGAAAAGGAGAAGTTCTAGAAGCGCGTGGCCAACCCCGCTGCTGCTCGCAGATGTTGTCGCTGCCTTTGGCAAGTTGGCTTCGCAACGAGCGGCGTTTTCAGACATTTCTTCGTTTTATCTTTCTTCTTTCCCCCGTACTCGCAATCTTGCGCAAGCACCGTTGACCTCTGGCTGACCGATTGCAGCCGGAAATGCCCGCCGGGCGCCGACCAACCACGATCCGTGTCCAACCCAACAACAACAACAAAAAAAAAAAAACATTCGTGCGTCATCATCACATGAGGCCAGGGAATCCCCAACTTCTACCCTCCCCCACACCCGGGTCTCACCTTTGTGCTAAGTAACTGATCCTTGTATCATAGCAGGCATTTCAGTTCAGAACAGCCTCGGTATGCCTCCCCGCGTCCTGCCCCTTTTTCATCCAAATTTCAACGCGGCTTCTGGCGTTGTTTAGAGTACCACACCCTTTCGCCGGCAGCCAGTACACACGCGGTCAACTTGGCCCAAACGAGGCACCGATAGCGCCCTCCCCCTTCTCGGCCCTCTCTACTCTATCAAGAAAGGGGCAGCTGACGTCACTCTCTGTCCGGGAGGGCATCCCTCTCCTTCGGCGGCGGCGGTTGAAAGCAGAACGCGCCCCCCGAATTGCAGTGCTTCTAGAAAGAGCGAGGCCCCTGCTGCTTCTGGGTAGAGAGTGCGCTCGCCCTCTCCACATCCCACTCACTCGTCCGTTGGCGACTCGCGGCTGGTGACTACGTTCAAATGGGAGGCTCCGTTCGCCCCCGCCGAAGATTTTCTTTTGCATGCCCACGCTAGTTCGGCGTCTTGGTCGCGTTGGTACTCTCGTTGCTCGAGGCGGAGGGGAGGGGGCTTGCATACTCTCCGGGCGCGGCTTGGCTTCTCCCTTGCTTTTGTGCCCTCCTCTCCCGATACGCGGAAAGCGGTAGGCAAAGCTCTCCGCACCTCTCTCAGCTCCACTCCCTCGCGACCTCGCACTGCTCGAAGAAAGCAAAGCTCGTCGGTCACACCGCGGGCGCATTCGCTCTCTACTTGTTTATCCTTGTTTCGCGTCGGTCGCCCTCTGGTGGCGGCGGAGGAGGCGGCTAATTTTAAACCGCGCCGAGGCATTCCCCCTACTACCCCCCACCCTGTGGGTCTTGGCCGCTTGCGGGAGACAAGCACGGCAGTTGTTCCGAGCCGGCTCTAGTCTGGTCAGGATCCCTCGTTGCACGTGGTTCCGGCATTGCCCACTTGCGTCTCAACCACGAATTCCACTCCAGTGACTGCACAAGCATCGACCTCACTTCGGCTGTAGACGCTCGCCAGATAGCCCCGAACGCCAACGGCCGACCTGTGACTGCTCACACGTGATATGCCCCGCCCACCTAGCCGGATTTGAATCTCCAACTGTGGACGCCGAGTGCTTACGTCATACATCGCACTCCTTCTCTCCGTATCCCTCCGGGACATCGTCCTCCGCGTGTCAAGCGATGCTCCGAAGGCCCTAGGCTCGCCTGCACATCGTCACGTGCTCGGTTCCCGTGGTTTCTCGTTTGCACCGAGCAGTGAGTGTCAGAGTGTGCAGCAGTTGCGCATGAAAGCAGCTGCTGTTTCGTGTGTTCGGAATGTTCGCGTTCCGCTGCTGTTCTGTTTTTGTTCGACCGAGCTGCACGAATTGCTGCGACGTCAGAAGCTGAGTGCGAAGTGATTTGTGTTGTGTGTCACGGTTTGTCTTCTCGCCGGCGGCGGTGGTGGTTTTTATTTGGTGTTGGGCCGCAAGCCGGAGCGGTCTCGCACGTGTGAGGTGTGGTGAGGTGAAGCCGAACTCCGCGGAATAAACCCTGCCGTCGTGGTCTAGCGGCGTGGCTTTGCGAGCAGAGCTGAGGAACCCTACTTTTAAGAAGAGACGAGAAGGTGTTTCGGTAAGCTCACTTCTCCCCCATACCCAACAATTCTGGGCAAAAGCATTTTTGAAAGGGAAAGAGTTTATGAGCGCAATTTTTTTCTTATATTGTAAGGTTCCACTATAACAATCAATATATACACAGATCTCCTATCGGCAGGCTTTAATTTTTTTAACTATTAACGTTTTTGCTATCGTCAAAAGCTTTCCTCATTGGTTTTCTACGGCGGTCTTAACTGCTCGATGCGATCTATGGAAACACTATAAAAGAATGATTTTGCTACATATAGGAAGCATGGACCATTACCTTCAATATTTCTATACCAGTCCCTTATATTTTTCGAATAATCGAAAATTTTGTCCGATAATGTTGGACATGTGTATGTGAAACTGTCGTGATGTCTATTCGGCCGCTGGTGCAATACGACGTGGCAGTGAAGCGTTTTTCAGTCGAATGTAAATTCGAACTTTCCACCCAGAAATACTGAGAAGAGACCACATGCAACAAGCTTGTGCCCATTATACGCCAGAAATTTGAACCACATATATTGCTTCTAGGGTATCTGTGGTGCATGTTCTTCGTAAACCTACTTTGGCTCGAGATCTGAAATAGCAGTCGAGTCTGTGCAGTCTGGTCGGAGCGCGAATAGCTGTATCACATTTCATTCTGAGCGAAATATTTCCGACGCGTGTCTTACCAGACGCCCCCGTATTACTATACGGGCTAAAATGTATAAAAGTGGCATAAATTGCACGGCAAGGACAAATCGGTCACCTCTGAACTGACCAGCTTTTTTCCCGCTTCCTATTTTTCGGCCTTTGCGTTATGGCAGTCCTCGCCAAAAATAAATAGATAAAAACCATGCATTCTAACGACATGATCGCGTTCCTGTTTAAGCTGTCGCAATTTTCCCGCACACTTCTTTCAAATTTGGTGCTCTGGTTTCGTATGAAGTCGTCTCAATATGCGATTCGAAGGCCGTACCGTACCAGACAACCGCTAAATCTGGGTTAATTTTTTTTCAAATTTTAGGCTTTTGCGGGCTTCAACTTAGGCCTGACCTTTGTAAACGGGGAATCATTTAGTTGCTGTCAATTTACGTGCGGATAACCTAGCCGCATTAGCTGTGACATCATACCTGCTGCGGTGTCTATGGCGGCCCTGCTGTTGTGCACGAGGTGGCGGGTTCGATTCCCGGACGCATTGGACTGACGCGCAACACAAACACACACACTTGTACTACGATTTGGATGCAAGCTAAAGAACTTCAGATGAGCGAAATTAATCGGCAGCCATCCTCACTGCTGCTTGACGTGAATGTCAACGGATTATCACTATCGTTATCACATTTGTCATTACGATCCAGCAAGTCGTTCACTTCCAACAGGCCCTGTGCAGAGAATTCACGGTGTGAAGAGAAATCTCACAGAGTGTCTCGCTGAACGCTAGTATAGTCATTTCACAAAGCAAAAAGAAAGAAAAATAATCTTAGTTTTAGTACGTGATAAAATTTGAGCTGGGTCCGCCATTCACTATCTGTACAATTATAGCCATTAGCTCTGCACCTCTAGAGCAGGCGTGTGCAATACATTTCTGCTAAAAAGCGCGACTGCACGGTGACGTCATGGTTTTCACATAACGAGAGGGTAGGCACGTGCAATGCAAATGGAACGCAGATGAATAACTGCCCCTTTCCTCTTAAAGGCGGTCAAGGCATTAGCAGCGCCCGTAGAAGTCGGCGTAATGCGTGTTATAGTCAGACGACAGCTGTTGCATTACCACGTATTCTTCTGGGCCCTGAGGCGCCTGCATCATCACCTCGTTCTGTGAACAATGTGATTACGTAGGTCTAACTAGTTTTAATTTCGATCACTCCGCAATGGCTTCACGAGCTCATTGCAATTCTAATAAGAAGGCCGTGCATTGCGTGTCCCGAACATCACATGCCTTTCCGCGTTGTACTCTGGGCAGTACATAATATAATGTTCGATATATTCGCTTCCTTCAAGAAGACAGGAACCCGTCACAGCACAGTTCAGGACATTGTCTACCCGAGTGGAAACCAGACATGCAGAAGGGAGGCTGCACGCCTTCTTTTAACATTTCTGCAGGACACGGATCTTGTTTCTAAATGGTGACAGCAGGAACGAACTATGGCCTACTGTGATGGAATGTGTGCGTAGATGGTGTCTTCCGGAGTGGACTACGTTATACTGTGAGTGAATGTGTGCATGGATTGTGGCACTACAATGGCCTATGTTCTACTGTGACTGAATATATGCATAGATGGTGACTTCTGGAGTGAACTGTGATGTGGACTATGTGGATTGATTGTGTGCATAGATGGTGAGTGCGGGAGAGAACGTGTGCTATTATAAGAGACTGTGCGCATAACGGGGTAGATGCGACATTGTTAATATAAAAGGGACGCTGCGGTGGAGCAATTGGCGGCAGATAAAGCAAGGCTAACCCCACCTGTAGCATTCAACACCTCAACCTCAACCTCAACCTTGCGTGTCCCGTGTCCACGGCCAAATCGATAGGTGCCATCACACAAACGGTTCTCGAAATCGAATGTGCCTGCTGTTGACTAAACGACTTTATTAAATTAGGCTGCTATGCGGAAATAATAAAAAACAGGTGTCAAGGGAATTGGGGAAAGTAAAAATATAAGCGACATCAACGGTACACACATTTTACGGACAGACACGGCTACGTGAACTTCCGGAACAGTTGTGGCACTCGCGTGCCGTGAGCAGTCTCCGCCTTTCCGCGCATGCGCGGAACGCAGCAGGGCTGAACAATCCGCGCTTTTAGAGGCGCCTACTCGAACCGCGATATCGAACGACGACTGTGCTTCGCGGAAGCCGTGCACCTGTCGCTTTTGCAAGCTGCTCGCCGGCGTATCACCGTGCAGAACCTTGCTCGCTGATCGAGTGACACCCCCCCCCCCCCTCCCCCTCCCCCCCGGCCTTTTTTCGATTCACGGCACACCAGGTCGGCATGCAATAAAGTGATCAAAGCTGCCGTAATCAGGTCACACACATGGCTACAGTAGCCACGCCGCCAAAATCAAAAGAAAAAAACAACTCTGGACTAACCGTAGTTTTTCGACCTGCTCTTGTTTTTGTTCCACGCTCGCGCCATTTTTCCTTGCTTTTGGCGGCCGTATTTAAAACTTTCGGGCGTGTGTGTCTCGCCAAAAGAAAAAAAAAATACTTCACAAACTGTCCCTCGGACGGTGGTCGGGAGACGGTTTTATGATCTCTATCAGGAAGCAAAGATGCAGAGTGATCAATGAATTTAATAAGCATAGTTACAAGTTTGGGCAGGTAAGAATGAGGAAGTAGTTATCGTTTTGCTTGCGGCAATGAAGTCGTCAGAGGGAAAGGCAAATTCTTTGTCAGAAGACGCGCGAATATTTGCTCGAACGAAACTACACGCAGAAAGCACACCGGACAAGCGCACAAGTCTTCTCGCGAACAAACTAGGTAAACATGTTTCGCAGAAATACTTTGTGAGACGCAAATGAAACATTCTTGTAGGACGAATTCAATCTCGAAGCTTTCATTTCCAAGGCGATGTGAAGTGAAATGTTTGCAGTCAAGGCATTACACCACGCGGCGCCGACGGCAACTGTAAGGCAATGCGCTCGGCTTGTCTCGTTCCGTTCTTTTTAAGAGCGAATACGTCCGGCTTCGAAAGTTCACAGTAGACGGGTGGCTCGAAAAATTACAAATTTTCCGCGGCTAAGTGCGCAGTTTGGAATTAACTGCACGTGCAATGAGCGTACCAACGATGAAACGCGAGCGCAACTCAAGAAGGCGAAGGGGGGTTAACCGCGAACCAGACGCGACGGTATGGAAATCAGTCGACGCCATTGGCTGCAGGAAATCAATAAATAAATGAATGAATTACTTATTTAATTAATTACTCAGTCAATCAGTGTGATGCTGGGAGCGCGATAAAAAAAAAACAACGAAGTTGTTGGCTTGACAGGGACTACGGCAGGGGCCTTTGCCGCTTCGTTATTGAGTTGTATCCGACTGCAGTCGACTCGATTTCAGATAGGATCAAAGGTAGTGGCTTATGGAGTTTAACGTCCCAAAGCAACTCAGGCTGTGAGCGACGCCGTAGTGGAGGATTCCGGATAATTTCGACCATGCGAGTTTCTTTAACGTGCACTGACATCGCACAGAACACGGGCCTCTAGCATTTTGCCTCCATCGAAATTCGACCGCCGCGGCCGGAATCGAAGCCGCGTCTTTCGGGACAGTAGCCGAGCGCCACAAACACTGAGCCACCGCGGCGGCGAGAATCACAGATAGTCTTCCTTCCATTCAAAAAAGTGCAAATGATGATTAAAACTTTCTGTAAAGGTTTGAGGAACCCTTGGCCCCTGAAATACAGTTGCAATAGAGGCTGATTTAAAGGTTTCAATGAGGAAAAAACAACAATGAGTGAAAATTTGTGTATGCTTTCTCACTTACTTTATGGTCAGACCCTGGTAAGGTCCGTAGATCGCCTGCTACGGAAGGCTTGACTACAATCATACGCATCACTATGAGCACTGACTGACATGAAGTTCACTAACAGCGCTGTAACGTTTTCGCTTTTAACGCACATGCCTTGTGAGCTGCTGTGGTATGCAGTGACGACGTGTAGTGGAGAGCCATAGGGGATAACTGAGACCGCTTGTGGTTTTTCTACGTACTGCACTGACATCGCACATAGCACGGCTTTCGACCCCGCTACCTCGGGATCAGCTGCTACCCCACAGCCCAGTGGTAGCATGAATGCGCCAACAAGTTATGACTTGAAAAGGTGCTGACAGAAATCCATGACGTCAGAAAAAGAACACGTGCTCCGGAACTTAAGCACTTATTTGAGTCCTTTGTTTTGTGGCTCGTGGGAAGTTTTATTTCTCTTCTGTTTTGGCTATCTGCGTGGCCTGCATAAGTTTCGGCGCCGAGTGTGTGATATGCATTTGGGTCAAAACAAGAAACAATGTGCCGCATGTATATATAGTAGGGCACGGCGCCGGAAGTTGACACACGCGTCAGATCTTATCGTCGCCTTGTGTTCGCTGGGGCGGTGCGAACAGACGCCCAGTTTGACTTCCGTGGCCTCTGGTTTAGGGGGAGGGGGAACTACATTAGATAGCCTAGTGCGGTGTCTTTAGACATAGGGCTCTGTCCGATGCGGGCGCGCGTTGATAGTTAATTCACTAATTTTTATTTCAACTGTAAGACGTGCCTGCCTACGATCCTATCTGTTTGTTTCTTTTTAAACACGAAAAAATTTTAGATCCCATTCCAGGCAAATTGAGGCGAACATCGTCGGAAACCGTGGTGAACCTGAAGCCGAACATGAAGCCGAACTTTAGCAGAAACAACTCGCGACTGGGTGAAAAAATTATCTCATAACCGCGTAATAAACTCCGCAGTGGGTCGACCGGTAAGCGATCTCACTGTCTGAATCACTCATCTTTGATATTGGGTTGCCTGCCTCTGCCGCCATATACTTAGCTAAGATTCTTCTATGGACCTCCTGCATGTTTGTAAACAAACGAGGTGGCGCTGCAGTCGCTAGCGAGCTCGTGGTAGGCAAAAGGTCGGGGAGTGGCGTCGCGGATAGGTGTTGAGCGCGGGTTTTCAAGGCTTGTAGGCGCATTTACTATTTTGCGAATCATAGCAATGGTCGATGCTTCCAACTTGGTAATTCGTTGAAGTACACGAGCTCGCGTTGGCCACGTGCGGCCTATAAAGAGAAATAGTTTGCCACTGTATTGTATATATGGTTAGTAGTAAACATGTAGAAAGCGTTCCTGCCGTTTATTTATGCGCTAGGCATTGAATAAAACAAGTTTTGACACTCTGCACTAGCCGGAATGATTTTACTTCGGGACAATAGTGAGGGAAAGTGCTGGCGTTGTTTCGTCGGAGCAGACGTGCGCTCATCATCTGTTGGCATACGTGTCGCGCTGTGCGAAAACTGGGGACAGCGTCGTGTCTCTGATCTCCTGTCTCGCTTAGCGCTGTTTTTAGCCGCATGACCACGCACCAGCCAAGCCGACTTGTCCTCTTGTTAAGCTGGTCGATTTGGTGAAATTTTTTTATTTCTAGAATTATTTCTTTCCTAGCCCTGAAGTCTAGTTTCGTGACGAAAAATTATAGCAAAATATTGAGTACAAATTTATAAATTACGCTTTTTAGAAGTGTGGTCGTCCAAAATTGTGAGGTAATTTATTTGATTTCATTGCCGTATTTCTTTGACCAAAGCGAAAGCGAAGATGCCATAAACTTTAAGGTATGTTTTGTGACCTCTCACATTTTCTGCGACTGGATCACTCACCTTCGTAATTCGCATGAAAATCAAATGATTCCATTTGTCGCAAACTATTCCTGAGACGTTGAGGAGCGTAATAAATCTCGATTTTTTTCCCTACACGTGCAGTACTGTGTTAGTTATTTCTTGTAAGAAACGCTTTCATGTAACTATGCATGCATAAGTACTGTTATATAGAAAAAGAACTAATCGCGTCATCGTACAGAACAGGGCTTTATGTACATGCTGGCATAAAAAAACTGCCGCACTATCTACTCAATTATTTGAGACCTTGGGGGGACTTGACGACGGTGTTAATTATAATTACCCAGAACTGCACCAGGTATAGCTATAAATAAAAGGAATTACAGAAACTAGCGTAGGAATTTCATATTTGCACCAAGTTTAGTTACATATCGCATGCATGAATAACGAAAACACTTTTCATTGTCACGTCCCCTCTCAATCTTGCCACGTGTCTGTTAGTAGCACGCCTGCGGCTGCTTCTTTCCAAACAAGCTTCGCGATCATGTACTACCTCATGAAACATGACACATGCATGATGCAATGAAAAAGCATATGGCGTTTAGCACAGTTAAGGTACGCTATTCTAAGCACACCAACGCGACCACGCAAGATTGACACAACTTACCAGACTTCTTTCTACTCGAATGAAATAATTACGTCGTCATATCAAGAAACAGTTTCAAGTAAATATTAAATGTCATAAAACGCGCCATTAAAACATGGGGTGCTATTAACAAAAAAAACGCATTCCTTGGGGGCGAGTGAACCTGTCGGCGCCCCGTGCACTCCGGCTCAAGGTGATAAGTACGTGTGCAGCTGCATATGCATTTTTTTTCCTTGAGCAATTATCAGCCTACTATCCTGAAGTTCAGGTGTATGAACGCAGTAACTTGCATGCTATTAAGTGCATTGAGTGGCAGTGCCTATCGACTCCCAGACTTTGCGCTTTACTACAGTGGCCCAATGTCAGTTAGCCAGTTTCCGAATGCGGCATTTATGCGCGAGAAACCTATCGAGGCTAATTTAATATTTTTTATGCTACTGCGCGGATCCAGCAGTGACGCAGCTGGTCAATACATGCTGCTTCTGCAGTACACAGGCTTGAAGCAGCCGCCGGTAGCTGCGGCAGCTGCGGTAGGCACGGGCAAGCGGAAACTGTTTTGCCTACCATGCGAAAGTCGCTGCTAACATCAGCGCCACCGCATCTTCGTGACGTCGGGGGGTGAAGGAGGTCCATATACTTAGCGTGCTGAACGCGCCATCTTGTGGCGTGTTTGGCACAATTCTCTTTGCATATGCCGAAGGTTTGATTTGGGCGATGGTTTCAGGCTGGCCTGCATCGAGGCCAAACTTTTCACGAGGTCCGGGTGTACACTCGAAACGGAAAAGAAGCGGGCAACACACATCGTCCTCACAATTATTAAGGCTTTTATTACCTGTGTTCGATTATATCAACAGGACCGGGCGCCATTTTGCGTTACAGCGTGCTGCTTAAACAATGCAAGTTGGACCAGCGCCGATAAGCCGATTAGATATGCTTGCAGCCTCTATGCACCACAAAATGGCGGTGCTCCCTCTTACGGGACTAGGGTGCTGGAAACAGGGAACTATCTTTTTTATGTCCACACTATGTTCATACTATGTTCTTATGTTCATTTTCTTATGTTCACAAAACGCTAAGGCGCCCGTGTGCTGTGCGATGTCAGTGCACATTAAAGATCCCCAGGTGGTCAAAATTATCCCGGAGTCCTCCACTACGGCTCCTCTTTCTTCCTTCCTTCTTTCACTCCCTCCTTTATCCCTTCCCTTACGGCGCGGCTCAGGTGTCCAGCGATATATCAGACAGATACAGCGCCATTTTCTTTCCCCAAAAACCAATTATCATATATGATGACCACGCTTGCGCATACCTGTTCGCGCAGCCTCATATTTCCGTAAGCGCATTCACATCAGTAGATGCGCCGTGCCATTACCGTTTCCTTCGTCCTGTTGTGCGCGCAGCGGCTTCCTCGCGTTGTTCGCAGTTAGCCTTGCAGTCCCCAGATAAGGAACTGGAGCACCTCCGACCACCGCGAGCAGGGCGGGCCATAAAATGCGCCGCGTGCATTTTCTCCTGCACAAAGAACGGAAAGAGAAAGAGAGAGAGAGCTGGAGGTGGAGACTGGAGGATGGTTATTATATGCCGTTAACTACGGGACAAACCTCCCTCGCTTCTCCGCTTCCAACGGCTTCCAGCTGGTGAAAAAAAGAGAGAGAGAGGGCGAAGAGGTACGGTGGCGAGGGGGAGCAAGTGTCGTAGTGCCGGTTAAGTGCGCTATTAGCTCTGGGCGATCACGACTTTCGCGCGTTGACCGGCCATGTCGGCCGCTGTATACGCTTCTGCGGCGTCTGACGTCGCGCTGTTGTTCCGCAGGTGCCGTGAAAGACGTCGGTCACGAGCCTTGTTCTTCGCGGACAGCTGCTAGCTCGCGTGCTAAGCGGTGGTGGGGCAGTTTGAGCATCGTTTATGTCCCGGTCTGTCGGACGTGCTCCATCTGCTTAGCGAGGACAGCTGCGGGGTCGGTGGTGAAAACGCAGAGAGGAGCGTCTGCTCGAGGCCCTCGCGTTTCATTGACTGTCCATAGACTTCTGTCTATAGATAGATAGATAAAGAGGAGGAGGGAAAGGCAGGGATGTTAACCAGAAAGGGGTTCCGGTTGGCTACCCTACACTGGGGAAGAGGGGTTAGGGGACTAAAAGGAGGAAGAGAGAGGGGGAAAAGGCATAACACACGCACGCACAACGCTGTCACAATTTGTCACTCAATCCAGTCGCTCTCAAGTAGGCAAAGAGTGCCTTGCATGCCTTGAGTGCAGTCGACTGCTGTGGCCACGGACCGAGGATCTTTTGCTGCGTTAATGGGCAAGGGTAGAGAAATCATAGAGAACAGTCTATAGGCAATACAAATGCTATAGACAATCTATAGATTTATGGCCGTACACATTTAGTAGACATTAGTCTATAGACAGTCTGTAGACTATGAATAAACAAAAAATAAATATCTATAGGGAGGAAATAGAGTCCATGAGACATTTATAGACTATTTTTGTAAGGGTTGTCTCGCTTGCATCGCAAAGAAATGCTGTTTAAGAAGAGCGGTGTCCAACCCTTTCGACGGCAGCAAACCTGTCTAGAGCGCTCGAACTACGTGCCGTCTGCGCTCCGCAGTGCGCAAAGCGACGTCTAGCGGCAGCACCTGGTTCGAGATAGCGCGAGTCTGATGCTCAGAGGACACTCAAAGATGCGCTATCTCGAACCAGGCGCTGCCGCTAGACGTCGCTTTGCGCACTGCGGAGCGCAGACGGCACGTAGTTCGAGCACTCAATAGACAGGTATGTGGACGACTCCACGTACATGCTCAACGGCTTTGTTTTCGCACAAAAGTCACCCGGTCAGAATCCCCTCTGAAAACGCCAGTGTATATACGTTCTCCACTTCCCCAACTTTTGTTACGTCGGCGTCGCATAACGTGGAAACAACTCGCTTCGGCGGTCGAGCTGGCTGAATGCGCCTGTAACGCGGCCGGTGCTGAAAGCAGCCATGAGCGGGTGAGCTCCGTACGCGAGAGGAAGCGAACGCTTAATTGCATCGCGTGCGTTTCGTACAAAAGGCCGGCCGCATGCGATACCGAAATAAAGAGAGACCACCAACTCCAGCCCTTGGATGCGCGCATGCGTAATAGGTGGAGACAAAATAGAGTCACGCGAACTGTGGCCCTGACTGGAGAAGAAAGGACGATGGCAGGAGAAGGGAGGGAAGGAGAAAGGAAGGGTCGGCCCGTTGATAACACGAGCAGCGACAGGGCGCCCATTGCCGGAATGAGGGGAATAATGTATACTGTCTGAGGTCGCGAATGGAGCCGCACCGTAAAGCGGTCGCTGTTCAAACACGACTGCACTGCGAATGCTCCCGGGGGAAGATCAACAATACGATAAAAGAACAAAAGACTCGAATAACGCCGGGCTACGTCCGGCCGTCCAGGCGACATGAGGTAAATGCGGTCTGTGCGCGTGACTTTTTTTTTTTTGTTAGAAGTAGACGTCGCCTACACAGCTGTTGCGAACACTGCTTTGCGGCTCAATGCTGGGCTATAGCGAACTCTTGTGCTGGCCGGTAATGGGAACTCAGGTAAAGGGCTTCGTCGCCTTCACGCGGCCTAGAATTTATTTGGTTCTGTGTGCGGAAGAGCCTAATTCTTTCTTCCTTTCGTCCAAGGACAGGTTCTAGCAGGGCCAGAAGGCACGCTGAAATCCACTCCCGCACCTGCAGTGTGTGCCCTTCGCAACATCTCCCGCCTTCGTCATTCGAAAATGTCATCTTTATATTTGGAAACGTAATCCGCTGCACATTTGGAAATGTCATCCACATTAGAGGACGTCGTAGAGCGACTGCGTGTCTGGTAATGATGGCGATGAATTTTTATCGCGCAAGGACATCTGTGGCCAAAGAGCGCCATGGCACAAGGTTTTTTTTTTTTTGTGTGTACTCAAGGTGGGGTCAAAGGCCCATATCACAAGGATTGCACCCCAAAGCAGCCGAACACCAGGCCACGGGAGAGCTTGTACCCACTGTATTATAAATGGGTACCCGGTGGCAATGGGGATCGAACCCCGCACCTCCCGCATGCGGGGCGGATGCTCAGACCACTAGGCCATCGCCGCGGTGCGACTGCATGTTTGCTTGCGCTTTCCAATAGAAGATTTGCCCGTCGAAGGTCCAATAGTGCCGTGCGAATTTGCGCCAATGCACAGAAAGGGAAGGAAAGGAAGGGCGCGGGTTTTCGCTCTTATCCTAGTTGTGACCTCTTCCCACTATCTTCGTACTTCGGTCTGTCCTGAGGGTTCTCTATGAAAAGTAGTCGGAACCCTGCACACATCTCGGCAGGCAGTATACGAGAAAGCAGACATTCACCCCAATGAAAAAAAGAACAAGCGAAGCAAACAAACTAGAAGCAGATGACGTAATGCGTTTTCCTCGCCAGACGAGCTTTCGTCAAAGCCTCGACTGTACAATTAAGTGCGACGGCCTATAGAACAGTCAGCAACTCCGCGATTCCTTGTCGCGAACGGAAGGCGATTGGAGGCCGCGAGTTTTTTTGTTGTGGGCATGCGCAGTTACTCTTTACTAGCGGGCACTTAGTGGACAACGGCAACCGGAGTCGGGCACCTTGACAGACGTCGAAACTTTTTCGAAGAGTGAATTCTAAGTCAGCTTTCGTTTAACCGAGTTGTAGTTTTATTAATTATTAATTACTACTTTCAGAGCTGTTTTATTTGTATTCAATGCAGGAATAGTATAGACAAAGCTAGCGCCCGACTACTGATCCGGAGTTCCCGGGTTCGAACCCGACCGTGGCGACTGCGTTTTTCCTGGCTGCGTTTTTATGGAGGAAAAACGCTAAGGCGCCCGTGTGCTGTGCGATGTCAGTGCACGTTAAAGATCCCCAGGTGGTCGAAATTATTCCGGAGCCCTCCACTACGGCACCTCTTCTTCCTTTCTTCTTTCACTCCCTCCTTTATCCCTTCCCTTACGGCGCGGTTCAGGTGTCCAAAGATATGAGACAGATACTGCGCCATTTCCTTTCCCCCAAAACCAATTATTATTATTATTATTATTAATTATTATTATTATTATTATTATTATTATTATTATTATTATTATTATTATTATTATTATTATTGACTCTTTTATTAGCCAAATAACAATGGAAGAAAAAGATGTTGCTAGCCGCGGCATCAGCCATCGAAACCTAAAGAACCTGAGCTGCGAATAGCGGGAATAAAAGGACAGGGAGAGGGAAAGAAAGGGCGAAGCGATAGAGAGACAGGATAAGGGTAGGTCGGCAATGTGCACTATATACAAATAAAAAATGTGCCAATCTTGAATAATAATAATATTAATTGGTTTTTTTTTTGGGGGGGGGAGAGGAAATGGCGCAGTATCTGTCTCATATATCGTTGGACACCTGAACCGCGCCGTAAGGGAAGGGTAAAGGGAGTGAAAGAAGAAAGGAAGAATGAGGTTTCGTAGTGGAGGGCTCCGGAATAATTTCGACCACCTGGGGATCTTTAAAGTGCACTGACATCGCACAGCACAACGGCGCCTTAGCGTTTTTCCTCCATAAAAACGCAGCCGCCGCGGTCGAGTTCGAACCCGGGAACACCGGATCAGTAGTCGAGCGCCCTAACCACTGAGCCACCGCGGCGGGTCCAATCTTGAAGCATTTGCACTTTTCAGGAGCAACGCCTGCTTGTTTTGTGTTTTTTTTATTTGCAATGTATTCATTCGCTGAAGGTCAAAAAGTGTCACAGGCAAAACAGGAAGGGGGACGTAGGCTAGCGCTACGCGCTACATCCCCATTCATTTACTCGCTCTGACGCCGCCGTTTCGAGTGGCAATAATTAGTGCTACTGTCTGGTCGCCTTCCTGCGTCCTTGAGCCGGGAACTTGCGTCCGCCTTGATCGAAGTGAGTCATCTACGGCGCAAATGCACACTCCGGCTGGTTATATTTATTGATTAATTTTGCCCGTCGTGTCTGCCCGCCACCACGTATAGCTTTTTTCAGGGGAAGTGACGCTCGTGAATTAAAGCCGGAAGTTTCGCTTGAGTGCGCAGGTTTCCTTCGAGTCGAGGCTACGAGAGCGTGACGATTAATCGGCACACGAGTCGTGCTAGATGCAATAGTAGTGTGATTCCAAGAGTTTTATCTAGCGGCCTCCATGCGACAAGACGTAATAAAGAAAACAAAGTGGAGGTACGGATACGGCTATCGTTTTGTGCGCCGCTGAGGAAGAGGTCGCGGGTTCGATTCCAGGCCCCCGCGATCGCTTTGCACCTCTGTCGCGAAAAAAACAAAAAAAAAAATGGAGCAAATGAAAAAAAGAGAGTGCGTTAATATTTTGGGGCTAAGAAAACGGGTCGATGAAGGGTAGTAGACACCTCGCTAAAAAGTGAATTATGTGCAAAGGTTAACCCGCCGCGGTGGCTCAGTGGTTTGGGCGCTCGACTACTGATCCGGAGTTGCCGGGTTCGAACCCGACCGCGGCGGCTGCGTTTTTATGGGGGAAAAACGCTAAGGCGCCCGTGTGCTGTGCGATGTCAGTGCACGTTAAAGATCCCCAGGTGGTGGAAATTATACCGGAGCCCTCCACTACGGCACCTCTTTCTTCCTTTCTTCTTTCACTCCCTCCTTTGTCCCTTCCCTTACGGCGCGGTTCAGGTGTCCTTCAAGATGTGAGACAGATACTGCGCCATTTCCTTTCCCCCAAAACCAGTTATTATTATTATTATTATTATTATTATTATTATTATTATTATTATTATTATTATTATTATTATTATTATTATTATTATTATTATTATTATTATTATTATTATACAAAGGTTACCGCGGAGCGCTCCTCTGCGGTGCTTATCGCAGCTCTCCTAGCGTAGCTTTTAGACTGAAATGCACTTTATTTATTGATACTGTAAGAGTGGGTCAAATAACGGGTACGGAAAACCGCATGCCGCCGCGGTGACTCCTGTGATGGGGCTCGGTTGCAGACCCGAAAGACCTGGGTTCGATCCAGGGCGCTGCGCGGTCGCATTTCGACTGAGGCCCAGTACAAAGGCCTCTAGCATTTCGACTGAGGCGAAATGCTAGAGGCCTTTGTACTGGGCGTTTTTTATGGCTACGGGAGTAGTAACAAGAGACCCGCCGCGGTGGCTCAGTGGTTAGGGCGCTCGACTACTGATCCGGAGTTCCCGGGTTCGAACCCGACCGCGGCGGCTGCGTTTTTATGGAGGAAAAACGCTAAGGCGCCCGTGTGCTGCGCGATGTCGGTGCACGTTAAAGATCCCCAGGTGGTCGAAATTATTCCGCAGCCCCCTCCACTACGGCACCTCTTTATTCCTTTCTTCTTTCACTCCCTCCTTTATCCCTTCCCCTACGGCGCAGTTCAGGTGTCCAACGATATTTGAGACAGATACTGCGCCATTTCCTTTCCCCAAAAAACCAATTATTATTATTAGTACTAGTAGTAGTAACGAGTGTAGTAATGGAAAACCAACTAGCCTAACCTCATGCGCTGACGGACTTCCTCATTTGACTTTAATCTCATGCGATGAAGGTTAAAAATGAATTTTGTTGCGGCTGTTTTTCGTCGGCAAGCAGTTCTTAGAAATGAAATTGTTTAAGTGTCAACGCCAATGTCAGCCTCGCTAAGCTCTGCGGGAGTGAAATGACGACCTTCTCGGATAGCGAAACGGAGGTGACCTCGCGCCGAGCCGAGTAACTGCACTTTTTTTTTTTAAAGTGTGAGCCTTTGTTCTCAGCACGCCTTGTTGTCACGCGTGACGACCTTCTTTCCTTCCTTGAGTCCGTCTTTTCATCGAGGAGAGAAGCGGCTCGTATTCACACCCTTCAGTTTCTCGCCTAGTCGCTCCCGAGTGCATTTTTTTGTATTTCTATTTCGTCCGCTGCCATCATGGCGTCGTTAGCCACGGCACGACAACGCCTGACTTCCTGCGCCAGCGCCATTTGTGAGAGGGGCGGTTCTAATTGGTTTGTCCTTGATAACGGTGGGACTTGCATTCTCTTTCGCACCTGTGCTCTCCGCGTTTACCAATGCGGACAAAAATAACGGGCATTTATACACCTTCTTTCATGGGCGTATATGCTGTGGAGAGGCGACCGTATAGGCGAGGTCGGCCTTGCGTCTTCGCGTAAACGAAGGAAGTCTAGAAAGTGATGGCCGCCAAGGCGCCGAGTGTCTGCCGAGCATGATATAAACACGTGCGCGGCGGAAGGACGGCCGCGGTTGCGCAACTGATACTTTGGTTCGGGGCAGTTTTGGTTCGTAGTCGAAGAGAGTGCGCAGCTACAGGGAACGAGTTTCAGGGGTGCATGTTGTTGGGCGAGTCGGTCGTGCATCGTTGAGTAAAGGTACTGCGCAGAATAATACAAACATTGACGAGAAGGGCACAAGGACGGGCGCTTTCCTGCGTCTTTTTGCGTACTGCTTCCCTGTGACAGTTTGCTCGTTACCAATGCGCAGCTATGCTTCAAAGAGACACTGAGGACGAGTAGAACTGTATGGTAGAGTAAGGCGGGGTAAAAGCTTTTATAAGCTGGAACAGCAAAACAGCTTTTACAAGCTGAAAAAAACAACAACAAAACACAGGTGTCGCCATCTCTGGCCGATTTCTCAAGTAAAGTGTGTGCGTCTACACCAATCATTCCGTGCGGATCCCGGAGGCTAGGCAACGTCGTCATTTAGTTCAGAACGGTCGCAACCCGTCCTTTTTCGGTGATGACGTCATCAGTCTGAATCGACTGGCGGGAAGATTTCCGAACGTAAATTTTCCCACCGTTCAATGTATTTTTTGCTGCAGGACAGAACGTTGTGTACGTGTCCCTTACATGAGCTGTTTTTCAGACTAACGAATACCTCGAAGGAGTGAATGTTTAACCAATCCCGGCAGTTCTGCTATTCATATATATATATATATATATATATATATATATATATGCACACAAGGTAAAGGAAATGAGGGGCTCGTTTGACAAACTTATGAAGGCAGCCAACAGTCACCGAAACCAAGGTGCATAGAGGAATGTTTAATTTTTTAATGTGTAGTGCTGAGCAGTGGGATAATATTACTTCGAATAATATATCGCTTAAAGAAAATTACTTTTTAAAGCAGCTGGAAAAACAACCATGCCGCCGGTGGGATCCGAACCCACGACCTCCGAATATCGCGTCCGGTGCTCTACCAACTGAGCTACGGCGACGGCTGTCCAATCTGCTGCTCTCGTGGATATTTATGTTTATTTGGTGTAAGCGAACCTTGAGAGTGTTCACCGGCGCCACCCTCGTCCATAGCGGCGGACGTAGCACGTCCTGTATTACCGCGCGCGCGCGCGCGTGTGTGTGTGTATATATATATATATATATATATATATATATATATATATATATATATATATATATATATTATATATATATATATATATATATATATATATATATATATATATATATATATATAGTCCTCTTTATCATTTCTCTTTCCCGAATGGTGTGGGCGGGTTTTTCTGCGAAACAATCCCAACTCTCGCACCGATGGATGCGTCCTCCTCACGCACACCGGCAGCAACAAAACATCAACCCCTCTGATGAGTTCGACGAAAGGACGCCAGGAGAGGAAATCACTTTCCGCCCCTCAATCCGTTCGCTTAATGGGACTCGTGATTTGCGCAACTATGGTTGCGCGATGCTGCCGTCACTAACGACGCCCTGAGCGGATATGCACGTACTATACGCAACAGCTCCGGACGTCGTATGGGGAAGCGGTGACGGCGTGGGTGATTAGTTCGGCCGAGGCGGTTATTAGCGAGGCACATCACGCGTGACCAAAGGTGTCCGGTAGGAACTGTTTTGCGCGGGAACCAAATGGCATGGGCACGATGTTTTGTTCGAGTTCGGACCGCGTGAGGTGGCAAACAAGACGAACGCTTATGCGTCTGTCTCGCGCATGTTCGTTTCATTTGTATTTCCTCCATGAATTCACATTCCACGTTAATTCCGGAATACTATGGCCTCAGTGAAACACCAACGTGTTCCGTGAATAGAAGCAAATTATTTCGCCTTTTTGGCGTACACGTTTACCGGCATGGCGAACAATTTTTTTTTTGCGTAAAGGTAATCTCTTGTGGATCTTCATCGAACAGGTGCTCGCAGGTGCAAACGACTCGACCAATAACGCCCTAAATAGCGTTCGGGCTCTAATTGAGCTCCATAAAAACACGCACATGCATTCCTGGGGCGAAGTTGAGGGGGAGTAAAATAAGCGAAGAATGGATGGATGGATAAGGCTGAACCCTTTAAATCGGGCGGTGGTTAAAGCCACCTAGCCATGACTTGTGAAATTTTACTCCTGTCTTGCTTTTAGCCACCAATCAGTATAACCTTCGCTTGGTTACTTCTATCCGCTTAAAATCTACTTTCCCTTCACTGTCCCTAAACCCCAATGCCTTGGGTAAGTCAGCCCCGCTGCCTTCCACTGTAGGGTGAAGCCCTTTACAGAAAAGTGTGAAGTGTTCAGCCGTTTTCTCTTCCTCTCCGCACGCAACGCACAACGTGACTATCTCGTGGTACCGGACTCTATATTTCAGGTACCGGACTCTATCTGTCAAGCGCCCCCTTGTGTCGTGTCGTACTTCATCCTGCCATCCTCATCCTTCACTTCACTTCCACAATGAATCTAATTAGCCATTCCGTCTTTCCACCTTACCGCAGAAAGTGAAACTCACATCCTTTTAGCGCGATTGTCCGAAAGACATAGTCTTGAGTTTACTATAACGAAATATTGAATATAACGAAGAAATGATGACTCCCCTTGGAAGCTCGGTCAGTTCGGACTATAACGAAGCTACTGCTATAACGAAGTAGTCGCCTGGCTCCTTCAACTTTGTTATAACGAGGTTCAACTATTACTGAACCAGAGAATCGATTCTTACTGTGAACAAAAAATGCACGGATTTGACCTCCGTGTAACCGAGGTGCTACGAGCAAAGGTCGGAAGAAACTGCCTTGACCGCTGAATACTCTGCTGATAGAAGGGGTGAGATAAAAAAATATTTGTTTCAACCCTTAGTCCGCGGAGCTGCAAGACTCCTCTCCAAACGCGTCAGATGAATTCTCATATCCAGCACCTTCCACTGTTGGGTTCTCTCTTTACGGCTTTCTTTGATGCCGCAAGTTCGGCCAATGAACAGCCGGCTCTTTGATGATGCTACGCAACATCCCCATGACCACAACGTTTTACGTGCGCACTGCGCATAATGATGTCTTCCACGTGTTCTCTCCACATCTAAATGCGGCGGGTTCGCTGCGTCGGATGCCATCGTGGCGATCGGAAGACACCGCAGTATAAGAGTCACAGCCCCCGTCCTCCCCCACCCTCGCTGGTCTTGCTCATCGAGAGTGAACTCAAGCATTGCAGGCGGGGGGTGGGGGGGGGGGGGGGCGGTGGTGTGGTGTTTCATCTGCTCTTCTCATCTTCGCTGGGACTGGCGACCCGATAAGCACAGCGCGACGCCTTGTGCGCAGCCGTGACCTCGCGCCCGACCGTGACACTGTTTCCCGGGAGAGTAGATGAGGGGGTTGGAGCGTCCTCTGCTGTGACGATGCGCATGACGAAAACCCTCTCCGCTGCACCCCCCCCCCCCCCCCCCCCCATCTCTGGGATCTCGGCTTCTTCAGCAGCGCAACCAACTACCCATAAGCAGTGGCATAGCGCCGGGAGGAGCCGCTGATTCGCGGAGATGGATGCCCCCGGGTCATGAGGTGGCGCCCTCCGCTGGCATGGCTGAAATGCTATGGAGGAGTCCGCGCCCTTGAATTGCAGCGAGCCGCCAGCGTGGACCCTTCTGGGAGACGGAAGCCAGATGAGCCATAGTAGGATACATGTTTCAAAAATGGCGGCAGCTGGCGGCAGCATCTCATGGCCCGCGGTGCGCTGTATTATTCCGTTATAACAATACAGTACAATAATTATACAATCAGATCACAAAACAGCACCACTCTTACTCTGCTAAACGAGTCAGGGCATCGAAGTTCGAACTTAGTTATAGCCGTAGCTTCGTTATTGCCCGTGTTGACTGAGCTTCCAAGTGGAATCGTCCTTTCTTCGTTATATCCATTTTGTTATAAACCGTCTCGTTATAACGAGGTCGGACTTATCACAACACAATCAAAGCACAAAAGAGCACTATTGCTACTCTACTAAACGAGTCAGGGCATTGAAATTCTTGTTCTTATAAGTTCACCTTGCGACTGGATTTTGGTTGAAAGTCTTGCGCTTAAAATTTAATCATATGATCAGCTTTCTGTTTAGGTAACGAAAAAAGTGCGACAACAGTCTGTTTTCGCACCGCTGGTAAATAAAGGATCGCGAACATGGATGTTGGCAAACGTTTCATTGCAGACTTGAGTTCAACAACTACAGGAAGGCAGGGTCTATTATAAACTTTCCTACTGGTCACGAAGTGCCTCATTTTCCCAAGGACTTTGTGCACTACCTGAATGACAGGGTCTTAACGCCCCGTCGGTAAGGCGGCAAGAACCTTCATTTGAAGTGTTGTATACTCACTATTATATTGCTCAGAAGTGCGAGCACGAGAAACGCGGCAAGGAGAGAAAATGGATACGTGCATCCAAGGTCCCCGTATTCGTGAAGCCACCACCAGAGTTGACAAGTGTTTGTTACTACCGCATACACGTGACTCGACCGCGTGTCTGTGTTGGCAGCAGCGATCGCCTTGCCAATGTTATGTGTAAACGGAAGAAAACTTTGTTCCCTTTGTGTCTGTAGTCGGATGGTTGTCATCGAAGTAGACGGTTGCACTCCGCCTGCGTCTTCCTTCATAACATGAAGAGAGTTCGGCTTCGTCGAAGGTGTGGCTTAATGATCACGGAGTTTTTTTTTTTGTTATACTCAACAATGCGGGCGAACGCACTGCAAAAGCGCGAACTTTCGTCGACGTTACAGTATTGTTTCTCGGTTAGAAAAAAGCAAAACGTATAACACTGTCTAACTTTTTAAACAAAATCTTTTAGTTAAGAGATTCCTAGGAGAGCAGTCTCGCTCTTAATACAAAAATTGCTGAGAAAGGAAGAAAGACGATACGCTTTTTTGCCACGCCGTAGTGTGCCATTTCAGTCCATTCACACTAGTACCCCTTCTGTCAAAAATTTAGAGCCCAGAGTATTCGCTTCTGGGCCACACCGTGTTGCTTGTAATGAAATTTTCTGTAGGTGAGAAGATTTTGGCTGTACCTCCTCCAAAGGGTGGGTCTTCCGCGAATGCTACAGGAGCCCCGCTAGACGACTTAGAAGCAAACCCCATGTGCTCTAATCTTGTGACAAAGGCTGCACTACCTGCGTTGATCAGCAGCTTCTTGATGGCACCATCTTTGTCAACGTTTTCTCTTTATTAATTTTTAACCTATTTGTGCGCATTTATTAGTTAACATTTAGATCTTTTAATTTGGTGTCCCAAGATTTTGTTACAAATTGCTCCCAGCGGCACGCGCTCTTTGTGGGCGTTTGTAAGCAGTCTTCGCCAGGGTAATGTAGTGCTATGCGGTGAAGCGGTACTATGCGTTGAACAGGTGTTGTGCGGTGAAGCAGTGATGTGCAATGAAGTGGTGCTATGTGGTGAAGCGGTACTAAGCGGTGAAGAGGTGCTGTGCGGTGAAGCAGTGCTGTGCTACGAAGTGGTGCTGTGTGGTAAAGTGATGCTGGGCTGTAAGAGATGATGTGCGGTGCGAAGATGTGTGCAGTGAAGCGCACCTCCCAGTCTGAGCGTTAGTCGCATTAGACAATCATCTGTCTTGTCTCTAGAGCTTCGCGGTCTCGTCGTAACGTTCATTTGCGCGGAAGTATTTGCAAGATAGGAGTGGTGAAGTTAGAGCGTCCAAACAGGAAGCTACTGGACTAAGAAATTGAAAGTAGAGTACGGTCCACTGTTCACGGAACATGCGATCACGTTGGTGTCGCGGAGAGCCGGCAAGAAGCGGTTGCGCAAGGCCCATGTGCAGTAAGCATGTCTGGCTGCTCTTTCCGCCCATGCTTCCGCTGCCGCCTGGTGCCGGCCACGTGATCGCGTGTTCCCTTTAACAGTGAACCGTACTGTACACTCAAACAGCTGCTCTCAACTAAGTCTTCGGAAGCATTCTACTTCTCAATCGTTTCACTTCTGTCAGTGATGCGAACGTGCGCAACAACCTATTGGCACAGGAAGGGGAAGTTTGAATTCCATGCTTGCTTGTTTGCTCTAATTCCTTTGCGTGCAAACTTAAGGCGCGGAGATGCAGAAAGTATAGGGGTAGCCAGAAACTCTACAAGTGCTCTTTCTTGTTTTACTTAAGTTGTGGCAATTTTATTAGCGTGCATATGCTAACCGTTCAAAGACAATGTCAAAGATTGTAACATAATTGTTTTTATGTGTGTTACGTAAAGATTACGTAATCCGCGTGACGTGTTTGGGCTCATTGGATGACCATGCATTGCGGGTGCCAAATTCGCGCGTGAAAACCGCCGTTTAGTGGTGACATCCTCGACAGCAAGATGGCGCTTCCTGGAACACATTGAAGTATCAATTCCTTAGTAACGATGTCATCACCGACGTTAGAATGCATTATGTTATTACTATAAATTCCATGATGCGTTACCTCATCCAGCAAGCAGAGCGCATATGCCCAGTACGCGTCGGGTTTGAAGAGATTTAAAACAGTATCCGCCAGTTTTTCGTTTCGTGTTCTTTTGATTGATTGATGGACAAGACATTAAAACATTTATGCGACCTTCACGGGGAAATAGTTTCCACTAGGTAAATATTGTCACGTAGTAGTGACGGCAGTCCGACGTGCAGGGAGAGAGCGAAAAGGGTTTCCAAAACGAAACTTTTTATTAGGCTGACTTGCGCCCGCAAAGAACTGAATGACTCGGCGTAGCAACAAGCGGGCTCTGCGGTCGTCGAACAGCATGCCCGCCGCTCTCGGCCGTGCTCAATTTAAAGCTGATAGCGAACTTTCGAGATACGGTGTGGAAAGTTACAACATTCTGGAACAATCTGCAATCGCTCCGCCTGGATGCGATCAATCGGGATACACCTGGTCGCGTCTTGCATCGCAAACAAAGCGATAAAGCGGCGTGCCGGCAGCTTTGTAGAATGAACAAATAAACACTTGAAATATTCGCGGCAATATATAAAATTGAATTTTTTTTCTCGCATATAGTTTCGGTTTGAGAAGCCGAACGTTGACTATGACGTCGCAAGTAAGGTTGCGGATACCTTCGGCGCGAAAAAGCGGGATATAATAGCTGTATGTTCACTTTCTGTAATTCCGGCTCTTGCGGACGGCTGTTGGAAGAGTTCGAGCGATTCAAAACGGCATCGAGTGATTATAAACCACTTTTTGTATTCGCCGTCGTGACGTCACGACTGCTGTTCTCCTGCTGAGCCCAAAATCCTAAACTGAATGGGAGAAGGAGTTCAATTGCAGCTTAAGGTACGAAACAGCGCAACTAACACGAAGGGCCAGAAAAAAAGAAACACGGACACGCGCTGACTTACAACTGTCTGTTTTAATCGGAAACCACATATTTATAATCTCTAATCGCCGCGTCAGAGCCTCACGTCATCATCACAAACTACAACCTAAAGAGAAAGACAAATAACAATTGTTGAAACGTAAGCACCCGCAGGCTCCCGCGTTCTTCCATCAGCCATATCTCGCGCTTAGACAAGGCCATCGAAGTGCTGCCCACACACGAGTCAGCTTCTGTGAAGATATGATACGCCTCTGCTACTTCTCGTACCAGTTGCTCTTTATGACGATACAGCGTTATCAAAGTACGGTGTGCACAGGCAGGATTTGCAATGTGCAACCAACTTTGATGAAAAAGAGCCTCCCAAAGAATTGGCATGTTCCAACAGGTGATCACTGATGGAAGAACGTGGGAGCCTGCAGGTGCTTACGTTGCAACAATTGTTATTTGGTCTTTCTGTTTAGGTTGTAGTTTTTGATGATGACGTCAGGCTCTGACGCGGCGATTAGAGATTATAAATATGTGGTTTTCCGATTAAAACAGACAGTTGTAAGTCAGCGCGTGTCCGTGTTTCTTCTCTTTCTGTCCTTCGTGTTAGTTGCGCTGTTTCGTACCTTAAGATGCAATACCAACTCGTCCACTTCGCTGTGTTGCTTCAATTGCATATTTTTTTTTCGGGGCGCAAGCGAATCCCATTTTAACGCGATAGTGTTAAAGGCCCCTTTCACAATAAAATCTGGTGTCGGCGTTGTGAGCGAAATATCACAGGCATGGCTCTGACAGGTGGTCCTCTGGGAGCAACATACGAGGCGGGTGGGACACCTGGGTCACGTGACCTGAGGCATCCCCACGACTTGCCCACCGGAGAGCGAGCAAACTGCCCACCGTGGCAGTTACTGATTGGTCGCTCGGGAAGATCAACCTCAGTCTCACAAAGCCCCACCGGTGGCAGCACCTGCCGTTGCAGAGCCATCGCTTAACCTCTGCACCACTGCGCCGTGAGGAGCATGATGACTCCCAGGTATCAACGAATGTAAAGCAGATAATGACCTTCTTCAAATATGGGAATCAACCCATTATGCTATAGCTCCATACCCATAAGGCGGGGCTTAAGTTTCCGCTCCAGTTTTTTTTTTTCACGAGATATGACGCCTTCTAGGAAGAACGAAATAATTGGTCTGCTAAAAAAAACTGACATGTGAACGCCGCAGGCGCGTTTTGGTGGATTCCACCAATGTGCTCCGCATCAGTGCAAGGAAATAACACGGAACTAACTTTTGGCGCCTCTGCCCTGGCGTGCTACCTTTGCGCATATCGTAGCCACGTGCAGTGATACAGGCAGTCTTTCAGTAAAAGCACGCCTTTTGTGCGCATCATTTGATTATCATTTTCGAACCGCGGGCTTGCGACTACGCCCCAGTCAGATGAACAGCTTACGGGACCTCGCTTTCATCTATGAGGCGTTAGCATTCGCTGTTCCCGAGCCTGCGTCGCCGCCGACCTGTACTAATGCCTTCGTAGCGACCTGATCCTCCTTCAGTGCGGACCATTACGGATATTGTGCCGTAACTGCACCAATCTACCCGTGCCAACAGGGCCATGTCGGCACATGACCGGCAACACGAATGGGAGCAGCGCCGACCTGAGTAGCTCGCCTATCTTCTAACACGTGGAAGCCACCGTTGCCTAAAATAGTTGTGTGCAGCAACCGTGAGGACCTGCAACGAAGGCCCCGTGTTGCCACGCAGCCGTGTCTTCACTCCCATCCGTTTATATCTAGTTGCGTGCACAGTGGCGTGAAATTTGGAGCCCAGGTTCATGCCTTTCTAGATAAGCAGAGAGACCGAAAGCGTTAAGCCACAATCTCAGTTCGACGCCTCTCGTCACCTCAACTCGTACTTATCTCCGCGGTAATAAAATTATTCATTATTTTCCCTCCTTTCCACTCCTGGTCTGCCCGTCCGTCCGAGGTGGTTTGTCAGGTATACGGTTGCACAAACTATTACTTCTTAACCGCCTACTCTCCTGGATGATGATTCGGGGCAACCCTTCCGTCTCTGATCGATCACGGCTTTCAGCGGAAGACTGAGCGACGTAATTATTTATCAGTCACGTGATGACCTTGCGACCAATGATAATGTATACCACTACCAGGTCTACGAGCTTGTCAACGCGAATGCGCCTAGTCATCCAAGTGTTGCCGTCTGGTCCTCCAGGATGTCGTCCAGGATATCACGGATGCGGGAGTTTTTCAGAGCGAACCCCCCCCCCCCCCCCCCCCCCTCAAACTATAAATAGAAAGGATGCGCGATAGAGGACAGCTTACTCCTTTTTTTTTTTTACTCCCACACGGGCGTATTTTCGTTTACAGTGCGCATTACCGTCCAGGTTGACAAAAAGGGATTTCATTCTCGAAGGCGCAGGGGAGCAGGCGTATTTTTGGCTTACGACATACTACGCAGCACAACCGCATCGCTGGCAAGACCGAGAGCCGCGCAGCACGCCCGGGCTCAAGCCTCACAACGCTGCAGGGAACTAGTGATGGACCCCTAGCGGTGGGATTAATCGCCCAGTGCGTCCAACAGTCGGCCGGCTTATACACGGGGCACTTTCGATCGCGACCGGCTTTTTGTATGGGCGGCGCGTGGCTGCCGACGGCGCGCGCGATGCTACGCGGATTGCGACCCCTCTGCTCCAGCGGATCTGGCTGCGCGCTCACCCGTAGCCGTCGAGATTGGAGCTCGCCGACGATGAAGGCTAAATAGCCGGACACACGCGAGCGCTGCGGAGACGGACGCGCCAAAATGTGACCCTTTCACTCTGCCCTTGCCTTCTCTCCCGTGCGGTGACACCGGAAATGGAAAGCTTGCGAGGAACCAGGTGCGAGTGTACTGCATGCGGCTAGTTGGTATTCGACGTGCTGATCTGACCACCGTAAGGAAAATGAACAACGAAAAAAAGAATAGTTAAGGGGGGGGGGGGGGGGGGGGGAGGGCTCTGTTCTGAGCACGCGTCGTCTTTATGTATTTGTGTTGCTTCGCAGCGTACGCTCGTATCAACTCTTTACCAGCAAGGTACGAATTGGGGGCCCAATTGTTGCTATCGGCACTGTTGATCTATATAGGGACACCATCGCAAGGATAACCGCGCGCGGCTGTCGGCATACAAAGTTTCTGGTCGTGAGGCGTGTGACGCCGATCAGGAGGTATCGAAACGGTTGTCGAGCAAGTGGATTGATGTATTTTGACGCTGTCCCACATCTGCGCGTCTGCTAGTTTCACGGTGGCGGCGACAACACAGTGGCGAGACAAGCTCAATTGGCTGGGCGCTACTGGTGACGTCACGACAGTCCGCTTGGTGCTTCGCATGGTCCCTGTGGCGTGAAGTAGTAACCCTGTGGTGGGCCTCTGCGCTGCACACAGCGCCGCTGGCGGCTGACCAATCGGGCGTCGTGCTGAGCGGATGACGTCACGGCTTAAAAGATAGCGCGTGGTGACAGTGCATTTATCTGCGAAACGCTGGGAAGCCGCGACAAGAGTGTGCTGACGCAGTTCAGAAGTGCTTCCGGTTCATTGCGAGCTGGCGGTGCGGACGGTTTACCTTGGGAGTTCCTGTGAGCTGTTGAAGCCTTTTCGAAGTGCTTGCTCGTGTGAGGCGTTCGAAGTATTCACTCGTTTTTGGACTGAAGTATCGCGTTTTATAATAGCGTCAGCGCAAACTGCGTATACTGTGGTCCGGCGCCACAATCACGGACCGCTGCCTGCACCGCGAGCGCCGGTTTTGACGCTGGCGCTAAGGAGAGACTACCGCAGTTGACATCGTTATGTCCTGCGACTTGGAAACTGCAGCGCGGCATCATGACGTTGAGTCCGACTGACTGGCCGTGGTCTTTCTGAGAACTGCAGGTTGGTCCAGTAGTTTTGTGTTCAATTTTTTTTTTCTACGGCCCGCGCTCTGTTCAGCTGGAGAGTTTAGCGAGGCTCCTGTTGCACTTTTCTAATGTTATCTTGGTAATTTCTGATTAGCTTCCGAGGGCCCTGTGACGAACCGAAGTCACGAAGTGAAAAGGAATGAACAAAATGGTTCTTTTCGCAAACAAATTCTTTTGAGAAAAGAAACCTAGCTCAATGCATTGCATTGGTTACAGCCTCGGGTGTACATCGCGTCAGTTCGCGAAAGTACCTGGAAGTAGTCGGAACGAACATGTCCTGACATCGCTGGGATGAATTGGAAGCTTGATTCTTTTTCTGCTGGCCTGTCGTGATGACATGCTTTCACGCCTTGTGTGTTGATGTTAAACCAGTGACAAAAGGGACGTCGATAGAAATTGTCGTGAAACTCTAGAAAGCTTTTTTTCAGATCTGGGGAAACTGAATTGGCTGTTACAGTATCGGAGGTGTCAATACGCGGTTGACAAGTTGACCAAGGACCAGAACTTTACAATTTTCCGGAAAAAAATCGCGATCTAGGTTGGGAATGCACGCGTGTTTCCTGTGACAGGTATTCCTTTGGTTGGTTTTTACTTGCACATATACAGAGAAAAAACTTCGACCATATTGTTCAATACGTCTAGTGTTCCGCAGCACACTGAACAGATGTTTAGTGTTTAACGCGGTGCAGCGAATCAAGTTCAACCACAGAGCAAGAACATTGTACCGTCTACTTGTGTCTGTCACATTTGCGATCTGATTCGAAACGCGTTAAATGCACTGACAGTCAGCAAGGAATACTAGAATGCCGAGTGAACAACCCTTAAGTGAGTCAGCTTCATTTCCTGCTCGTCAAATAATGTTGTTCGGACGCCACTAGGTTCTTGTACTTCTGATGTTGGAGCTTACGTGGCGAAAATTATGCGAGCTCGGTATCGTACCATCTTAACCACGCTTGGCGGGAACACGAGAGTGCATGACCTCGCGTACTACCAGCGCGTTCTAGCGGGGCCTCGAGGAACCGTGAGTGGGTCCTGTTATTAAATTCGGGCTCTCCTCGGTGCAGAGCTGCCATCAAGCTCGGCCCCTTGACATCAGCGAGGCTTCGTCATGCCACCTTGAGGTTAAGCGTGACGCTCCGAACTTACCCGAGTTACTCCGAGGCTTAACACAAGGGTGATTCCCACATATGACCCCATAGTGATCGTCTGATGCCATCTTGCCTTATTTTTTTGAGAAACTTTATCGATCAGGGTCCTAACTGTGTTCGCCACGCACATTTTAGGCTTTTGGGGCATGTGGTATTACGCTGTAGTGAACTCTTACAGAGGGAAACATGCCGGTGTTTTGTAACCCTGTTATGTGCCCTGTTCGGCCTTCTGAAAGTCAAAGCTTGCCGGGCTTGATATTCCGAAGAATCTAAAGAGACTGACAGCAAATGCGCTTGAATATCGAGTTCTCGAATTGATAATGAAGACGATTCTGCTTTTCGCCTCAGTTTGGCACGTTTTTAGCTGCCGCGGATTAAATCTTCTCTGCAATCTTTAAGACACTTTCGGCGTCGTTTGGTCTCCGGATGAGTCGAGCAATTTCTGGCGTGCCTTGATTCGTCAACTGTTCGCCATGAATATCCTTTTTCCTGTCCGGTAGTTATCAGCGTCAGATCTCGCTCACGAGTCGGAGCGAAGCCTGGTCTACGCTATTTGGCAGCGCATGGAATGTTGTCACGACTTGACGTAGAAACACCCCTACAGGAACAGCGCGAGGCAGACAGGGCGCTTATGACGAGAAAACAAATGAAAAGCGACGCTGGCGTGTTTTGTTTCCCAAAGTGAGAAAACTTGTGCTTACCGCTCAGCGTTTCCGCTGCAAGGCATCCAAATAAAAAAAAGTCAGGAGCCTTTGAACGTGAAGAGCCCTTCAGTAAATGCGATGAAAACTTTTTGTTCAAACTCGATTTGGCAGGCGAAAGCAGGCTCTGCAATCTGTGAAACTACGCAGTTTTGAAAGAAACCAGTCTATACGTTTACGCAAACTAAGTTTAGATTGTTTGCCGGGACGTTAGGGCAGAGCGCTTAGCTCAGCCATGTTAATAACTGGCTGCAATCGATTGACAGACGTTACGGGCGCTAATGTGTGACTGCCGCCATCACCGGTGCCTCAGCTTGGAACAAGGGATGTTCAGTTCGCGGAATTGTCCCTTTTTTTCAGGGTATTTGAGGGGGCAAACTTTGGCGAAAAGGGAATTTCTACGGAGTGTGACAATTTTAAGAAACTGAACTGCTCCACTTTTTTTCTTCAAATTTCCGGAGCTTTCAAGCTGCTGTAGGAAAAAATGGGCGTGAAAAAATGGGCGTGAAATAAAATTTTTTGGGTCTAATTTACTGCATTTTCTGTTAAGGCATATATAACTTGTTTCGAAGTTGTGTTTCACTTGCTCAATCTCTGCATGTGCAGTTACCGCGCCGTACATTTTTTAATTTTTTTTTGTTGTTGCATAGGCCAATAAAAAAAGCTAGTTACGTTGCACTCTTAACCGCGCCGTATTGTGTCCGATTTCTGAGGAGGGCGGATTATCTTGCATATCATGGTTCTTATTGCACGGTTTTTTGAGCTTCAAACTGAACCGTCCAACCAACCTGGCTTGGTTTAGGCAAGTCGTCTAGCTTGTCGTTAGCAGGTTAAAACTCCACAAACACACCCGACAGCGCATTCACAAACGCATTCTCTGTGAGTTGCGAGAAATATATATCACGTTTTTATCGTATTCCAGCGTGGAGAGCCTCTGATAACGATTTTCGAATCGATTCGGTCGTGCTTTTTGTGGCCCAGTAATAGCAACACTATACGGCAGTCGTCTATACTGTGGATTGATTTCGACCGTTTCCGAGGCTCTTTGGGGAGCGTTGGGGCGATTTTGCTTTTCTGCGACATTGGCTGATGGAAGCCACGGAATGAAAACAACCGAAAAAGTGTATTTTTTAACGTATTGCTTTTTTGCGACACTGGCTGATCGAAGCCACTGAATGAAAACAACCGGAAAAAAGTTTGTATTTTTTTTAACGCATTGGAACACAGTAGACGCGCAAAAGAATGTGTTCAGCCTGATTGGCCGGTTATTTCTGCATGAACGGTTCCTATGCAAGATTTGGCCAAGGTCACCCTCCCATTGGCTACGGATGCGTGCGACGCTCCTCCGAAGTTACCCGAGCTTTCTTCCCATTGGCTGCAGCTTGCGCGACTCCCCTCCCAACTTACCCGAGTTACTCCGAAGCTTTACTCAAGGATGATTTCGGCGTTTTTTAGAATTCTTTTATTTTACTTACATTTTCATGGTACGTCCTTTGCAGTTTTTTAGTACTTTGTGCTGAGTATCTCAGCGAGGCGCTGTTTCGTTACAGTGGAAGTGAATTTCAAAATCTCTAATTTCTTGGCCTCAATTTCTACGGGCAACCTTGCCTGTGTGACGTCACTGGACTCACGTCCGTTGATATTCGTTGTGTGTTTGCTGAAGAATGAAATTTCGAGCCGGCTTTTTGTCATTCCAGACAAATGGCCCAAGTTCACTTAGAGTCGCCAGTTTAGCCAATCAGCGCGCACACCATAGGTTTTGTGACTGCATACGTGACGTCATAGGACAATCAGTACGGCGGGAAGTAAGTTTCGGTTTCTGTTTACTGGTTTTTGATGTTATTAAATACTTCTACTTGGTATTTTGTAAAACGGTTTATTGTACAGGAGTGAGGGCACACTAAGGAATATGATTTGGTTTGGTTTGGCTTAGGGAGGTTTAACGTCCCAAAGCGACTCAGGCTATGAGAGACGCCGTAGTGAAGGGCTCCGGAAATTTCGACCACCTGGGGTTGCTTTAGCGTGCACTGACATCGAACAGTAGAATTTCGCCTCCATCGAAATTCGGCCACCGCGGCCGGGATCGAATCCGCGTCTTTCGGGTCAGCAGCCGAGCACCATAACCACTGAGCCACCGCGGTGGCTGGAGAATTTGATTTAACTGTCAACTAAAAATTAAAAAAAAAACGAGGTGGCCTTTAAGTCACCCCAAGAGTGGAATGCGATAGCACATAATTTCACATTTGTCGCACCTTCTATTGCAACTTCTGTGTTTTGTTATCGTCAATTTCTTTGCCACTGTCGGTTCATCAAGCGTCATATTCGCACTGCCAGCTGCAGTAGCAGGTATGCGTTATGCTGTGACAGTGCCGACATTTGCATATATTCTTTTTTGTATTTCGCTTCTCTATCTACGATGCTGTCCTGAAACTAGGTTGCTCACAACCCCGTAGGCACAACCCGGTCACAAGGTGACGGTGACCCCTTTCGACTAATCAATTTAATTGCCACCCTGCCAATGGTTGTGGGTTTTGCACAATTCTGTGGGCAGGTTGTGATGACGTCACAAGGTCGTGTGACCTTTTTGACCAATCAGGGTTGGCCCATGAAAGCAGCTTCTAATGACGTCACACAGTCACGTGACCTCGACTCGACCAATCGACGAATTTCGCCTCTAATATCGGCGGGGTGTCGGCGTGAGTGCAACTATGATTCTGTCGTATTAAAATTAAAACAATGCACGCATGAGCAGGCCAATGCTGCCCGCTGGTATACGGGCTCATTGTGGACCCAAAAATAAAAAAAATTGAAAGCACGTTCTCCTTCCTGTGCACTTTTTCAGGCTTCCCGCCCGGACGAGATGCTGCGCCACTTCCAACGGGTGCTGGCCACCTGCATGGTGTTCCTGTCCATCTCGCTCGTCGGCATCCTCTTCGTGACCACAAGGTTGGACATCTCCGCGTCCTCTTGAACCTCTCAGTCTCTTCTTCCTTTGGTTGACGTTCCCGTCTGTCCTCCTCCTCCCCTTCTCCCTTTGGTTGACGTTCCCGTCTGTCCTCCTCCTCCCCTTCTCCCATTGGTTGACGTTCCCGTCTGGCCTCCTCCTCTCCTTCTCCCATTGGTTGACGTTCCCGTCTGGCCTCCTCCTCTCCTTCTCCCATTGGTTGACGTTCCCGTCTGTCCTCCACCCCTTCTCCCTTTGGTTGACGTTCCCGTCTGTCCTCCTCCTCTCCTTCTCCCTTTAGTTGACGTTCCCGTCTGTCCTCCTCTCCTTCTCCCCTTGGTTGACGTTCCCGTCTGGCCTCCTCCCCTTCTCCCTTTGGTTGACGTTCCCGTCTGGCCTCCTCCTCTCCTTCTCCCTTTAGTTGACGTTCCCGTCTGTCCTCCTCCCCTTCTCCCTTTGGTTGACGTTCCCGTCTGGCCTCATCCTCTCCTTCTCCCTTTAGTTGACGTTCCCGTCTGGCCTCCTCCTCCCCTTCTCCCTTTGGTTGACGTTCCCGTCTGTCCTCCTCCACCCCTTCTCCCATTGGTTGACGTTCCCGTCTGGCCTCCTCCTCTCCTTCTCCCATTGGTTGACGTTCCCGTCTGGCCTCCTCCTCTCCTTCTCCCATTGGTTGACGTTCCCGTCTGTCCTCCTCCCCTTCTCCCTTTGGTTGACGTTCCCGTTTGTCCTCCTCCTCTCCTTCTCCCTTTAGTTGACGTTCCCGTCTGTCCTCCTCTCCTTCTCCCCTTGGTTGACGTTCCCGTCTGTCCTCCTCCTCTCCTTCTCCCATTGGTTGACGTTCCCGTCTGGCCTCCTCCTCTCCTTCTCCCATTGGTTGACGTTCCCGTCTGGCCTCCTCCTCTCCTTCTCCCATTGGTTGACGTTCCCGTCTGGCCTCCTCCTCTCCTTCTCCCATTGGTTGACGTTCCCGTCTGGCCTCCTCCTCTCCTTCTCCCATTGGTTGACGTTCCCGTCTGTCCTCCACCCCTTCTCCCTTTGGTTGACGTTCCCGTCTGTCCTCCTCCTCTCCTTCTCCCTTTAGTTGACGTTCCCGTCTGTCCTCCTCTCCTTCTCCCCTTGGTTGACGTTCCCGTCTGGCCTCCTCCCCTTCTCCCTTTGGTTGACGTTCCCGTCTGGCCTCCTCCTCTCCTTCTCCCTTTAGTTGACGTTCCCGTCTGTCCTCCTCCCCTTCTCCCTTTGGTTGACGTTCCCGTCTGGCCTCCTCCTCTCCTTCTCCCTTTAGTTGACGTTCCCGTCTGGCCTCCTCCTCCCCTTCTCCCTTTGGTTGACGTTCCCGTCTGTCCTCCTCCACCCCTTCTCCCATTGGTTGACGTTCCCGTCTGGCCTCCTCCTCTCCTTCTCCCATTGGTTGACGTTCCCGTCTGGCCTCCTCCTCTCCTTCTCCCATTGGTTGACGTTCCCGTCTGTCCTCCTCCCCTTCTCCCTTTGGTTGACGTTCCCGTTTGTCCTCCTCCTCTCCTTCTCCCTTTAGTTGACGTTCCCGTCTGTCCTCCTCTCCTTCTCCCCTTGGTTGACGTTCCCGTCTGTCCTCCTCCTCTCCTTCTCCCATTGGTTGACGTTCCCGTCTGGCCTCCTCCTCTCCTTCTCCCATTGGTTGACGTTCCCGTCTGGCCTCCTCCTCTCCTTCTCCCATTGGTTGACGTTCCCGTCTGTCCTCCACCCCTTCTCCCTTTGGTTGACGTTCCCGTCTGTCCTCCTCCTCTCCTTCTCCCATTGGTTGACGTTCCCGTCTGTCCTCCACCCCTTCTCCCTTTGGTTGACGTTCCCGTCTGTCCTCCTCCTCTCCTTCTCCCTTTAGTTGACGTTCCCGTCTGTCCTCCTCTCCTTCTCCCCTTGGTTGACGTTCCCGTCTGGCCTCCTCCCCTTCTCCCTTTGGTTGACGTTCCCGTCTGGCCTCCTCCTCTCCTTCTCCCTTTGGTTGACGTTCCCGTCTGGCCTCCTCCTCTCCTCCCTTTGGTTGACGTTCCCGTCTGGCCTCCTCCTCTCCTTCTCCCTTTGGTTGACGTTCCCGTCTGGCCTCCTCCTCCCCTTCTCCCTTTGGTTGACGTTCCCGTCTGTCCTCCTCCTCCCCTTCTCCCTTTGGTTGACGTTCCCGTCTGGCCTCCTCCTCTCCTTCTCCCTTTGGTTGACGTTCCCGTCTGTCCTCCTCCTCTCCTTCTCCCATTGGTTGACGTTCCCGTCTGTCCTCCTCCCCTTCTCCCTTTGGTTGACGTTCCCGTCTGTCCTCCTCCTCTCCTTCTCCCTTTGGTTGACGTTCCCGTCTGTCCTCCTCCTCCCCTTCTCCCTTTGGTTGACGTTCCCGTCTGGCCTCCTCCTCTCCTTCTCCCATTGGTTGACGTTCCCGTCTGTCCTCCTCCTCCCCTTCTCCCTTTGGTTGACGTTCCCGTCTGTCCTCCTCCTCTCCTTCTCCCATTGGTTGACGTTCCCGTCTGTCCTCCTCCCCTTCTCCCTTTGGTTGACGTTCCCGTCTGTCCTCCTCCTCTCCTTCTCCCTTTGGTTGACGTTCCCGTCTGTCCTCCTCCTCCCCTTCTCCCTTTGGTTGACGTTCCCGTCTGGCCTCCTCCTCTCCTTCTCCCATTGGTTGACGTTCCCGTCTGTCCTCCTCCTCCCCTTCTCCCTTTGGTTGACGTTCCCGTCTGGCCTCCTCCTCTCCTTCTCCCATTGATTGACGTTCCCGTCTGTCCTCCTCCCCTTCTCCCTTTGGTTGACGTTCCCGTCTGTCCTCCTCCTCTCCTTCTCCCATTGGTTGACGTTCCCGTCTGTCCTCCTCTCCTTCTCCCTTTAGTTGACGTTCCCGTCTGTCCTCCTCCTCCCCTTCTCCCTTTGGTTGACGTTCCCGTCTGGCCTCCTCCCCTTCTCCCTTTGGTTGACGTTCCCGTCTGTCCTCCTCCTCCCCTTCTCCCTTTGGTTGACGTTCCCGTCTGTCCTCCTCCTCTCCTTCTCCCCTTGGTTGACGTTCTCGTCTGGCCTCCTCCCCTTCTCCCTTTGGTTGACGTTCCCGTCTGTCCTCCTCCTCTCCTTCTCCCCTTGGTTGACGTTCCCGTCTGTCCTCCTCCTCCTCCTCTCCTTCTCCCTTTGGTTCCCGTCTGGAGTGAGGGCTGCACCGCTGTTTATTTCAGTGCAGTGATCCCGCAGTCATCCTCGGTTTTGACGTTACAAGGTTGAACTGAGGGGCGGGAAAATTTAAATCTTAGTTTTATTTTTCGGCAATAAATGCGTCTTTCGATGCTGGACAGACGTCAGCGTAGGCGGGAAGAGTTGTGTATTCGATTTTTACTGAGAGAGAGAAAAAAAGATTAGATGGGGTTGTCCTTAGCTTCTTTTTTTTAGCGATACAACTGACTGACGATGCGGTCCCGACAGTTGGCGTCCGGTGTACGGGCCCGGCGCAGTTGCCCGTACTGAGTGACACCTAATTATTGGTGTCGTGTGTTCTTCTCAGGAGTGGTGCCCAAGACGTTGTTAGTGCACGTCTCATCTAACGGGATACACCCATATGGGAATAAAAAGAGTCAGCTGTCCGCTAGGGCACTAATTCGCTCTTCTCTGTTTCTGAAACAGACCTTGCAAAAAATAAAAAGAAAAACTCCAGCGTGGCCTATTCGAACTGCGCGTGAGTTATTCGAAAACTTGAGAACGCATTCGATTCGTTTCAAATAACTTTGAACATGCACCATTCGATTTGTTTCGCGAATCGAAGGCAAAGATATTCAATTCGCTATTCGAATATTTTGAATATTTGCACAAGCTTACTGAGGGTGGAAAAACAAATAACAATAAAAACTCCTAGGTTTGAAAATTTCGCACATCGGTGCAATGACTGTGCTGTCTGACCCGCTGTGCCAGTCATGGTCTTTTAATCTTTCATAGTGTTCTCGAAATTTTTACCGAACTCCGCAGCGCCGCGTTTATTGTATTGTATTCAAGGGTATACTGCTTTATATCTGAAGGCACATCGGGACCATTCAGTATAATCGCGAGCTCATGGGAATTCTAGTCCCAGGCACAGAGCGGTCCTCCCGCTTCGCGACATAGTACTTGTATCCGCCGGAGAGCACCAGCTCCAAACCTGCGTTTGGAACACTCTTGCTCCGGCCGGAGCAACCCGGGGGTGCTCACGCGTGGCTGACAGCAAAAATACCCAGCGTTCATTGCGCCCTCCTGCGAACGTCGTCTGCTACGGAGCATGCGCCGGAAGGAAGTGACGCAGGCTTGCGGTTGAATCCGCCGACATTGGCGGATCAGGCCGCACTGCTTCGCGGAGCCATCTTTGCTCGGCGAATGCTCCCAATCTGCGTTTGGAACAAGCCATCTAAATCTGCCATTGGAATACACTTGTTCCGAAAAGAGCAGAAAAAGTTGATCCGGAAGTGCTCAGAAATTGCGATTTGAACGCACTATTAGGAGTCAACGAGGAGTTGTATCGAGGGACCCGGGTTAGCGTTCTCATTGGCTAGAAGACGAACGCGCTAGTTCATACACTGCGCGGACGACGGACACCATAAACTCGTGAGTCTCTCTAGAGCTATCACCGAGAAGAGCCGTGTCTGGTAGCGCCACGCCTCCGACGGACGACCTCACACAAAGTGTGGCAACTTCAGTGTAGCGCGCTATTTGTTCCAGTGCATCCATCTAGATGAGAGATATGAGAACTTGCTTCTGTACGAGTCGGTCATGACGCCTGACCCACTGTGTTACCAGCCAAAGCCAGTGCTTTCAGCCGGTCCGAAGACTCTGGCTGATAACCCGACTCCTTATCGCTCAGACTAAAATTAAGAAGTGACGTCACAGGAGGAATTTCTGATTGAAACGCATCCCGTAAACGTACAACCACGATGGCGTCAGTTAAAGGCATCAGCGGGCAGTGCGATGGGAAACTGTCGATAACAGTTGTAACAGTGACACAAGGAAAGGTGGCACTTCAGGAGCTGTGTGAACTTTTAAAATCGAAGTTTTACGAACATTCAAATGTTTCGGCGTGCACTTTGATCGTAATATGCCCTGGCACTCTCATATAAATTTCCTCACCGGTAAACTGTCTCAGGTGCTGGATCTAGTCCGTTCTGCCGGATGTCTTCCCTTTTCTGTAAGACTCTTAATGTGCAACGAACTTTTCCTCAATAATCTTAATTACTGCCGTCTTGTGTGGGGGACAACAACTTGCACAAGCATTCACAGACTGCTTGTCATCCAGAAAAAAATTCTCCGCGTCATATGCAATAAGCCTCACGACTTTCATTCTGCTCCCCTTTTCCGTGATCTTAGAACCCTGACACTTCCCGCCTTATTGAATCACCGCTAGGTTTTATCCTATCGTAAAGACACAAAGAATCTCACAAAACGCGTAGCCCGCTAGACTATTCGAGCTTGGTGTGTTCTTCATCCGCGAACTAATTATCGTCAACAAATGTTAAGCTACAGGTTGCCGAAGTAACTTAATGACCTTACTCAGTGTAACATCGACGAGCCAACTTCTTCTGTAAGAAACCTGCTTGAAATATTTTTGTACGCTGTCTGTGTTCAGTAATAAGCTGTGTACGGTGTTTTTATTTTTTGTCTTATTTTCTCTTTTACTGTTTGAATTGTATCTTTTTGGGTTTCTTGTTTTCCCTTTGTTTTAACTCTAGTCGATTCATAAGCCTTCTCTCCGCCCTGCTGCAGCCACTGTAACGGTACTTGGGGCCAGTCAAGCTGCCCCTGAGCAGCTTTTTCCCCTTATGTCCCCCATAACCATTGTATCTACTTGTTTGTGGAAAAAAATAAACTCACTCAATTGCGTCAGATCTGATTGTCGACTGTCATTTCGAAGTGCTTGAGATCTCACTACAGCGTGTTTTGAGTCGCAGCACAACCAATAAACCCCCACCATTGGTTCATCTTCGCAGGACTCGCATCCAGCAGCAGTACGCCACCTCCGCCCAGGCGTTGACCGACAACACCTCGTCTCACGATTCGTGCGAACCGCGCACCAACATCGTCTTCCTCAAGACGCACAAGTGCGCCAGCTCGACGGTGATGAACATCTTTCTTCGCTTCGGCACCGAGCACGGCCTCAACTTCGTGCTGCCCAAGTCCCACTTCACGCACTACCTCGGCCACCCGGACCTCTTCAGCCGGCGTCTCGTCGCCAACATCACCGCCTACAACATGAGCTACAACATCCTCACTCACCACACTCGCTACAACGGCCGCGAGATGCACGAGCTCATGCCGGCAGATTCCGTGTACGTGACTATCCTGAGGAGGCCAGACGCCCTCTTCGAGTCTCTGTACTCCTACTGCAAGCTGGACACCATCTTCAAGAGGAACCTGACCACATTCGTCCGTGACCAAAACCTGACGGGCTACCTGGCTCGCCACCGCGTGATCGAGAGGCGCATCGGCCTGAACCAGATGTCGTTCGACCTGGGCTTCAATGGGCCGTTCACCTCGCAGAAAGCTGTGGACAAGTTCATCGGGGAGATCCACTCTGCCTTCGACCTCGTCATGCTGGCCGAGAGGCTGGACGAGTCCCTCGTTCTTCTCAAGCACCTGCTTTGCTGGAACACCACCGACATGGTGGCCCTGAAGATCAACTCCAGGTACGCTTATAACGAACGTTGCACTAGCTTGTTGCATGTAGTCTCGAAGAAATTAACAGCGCCCATAGAAAGGGAAGGATGCGCTAAAGTTCGTCATCATCAGCCTGATGGCACCCACTGCAGGACAAAGGCCTCTCCCACGTCTCTCCAATTAACCCTTGCCTTTGCCAGCTGCGCCCACCCTATGCCTGCCAACTTCTTAATCTGATCAGCCCACCTAACCTTATGCCGCCCTCTGCTACGCTTGCGTTCTCTTGGAACCAACTCCGTTACCCTCAAGGAAAGTTATTACCCTACATCTGCGGCCGATGCCCACCCCTGTGAGGTAATTGCACATAAGGTAGGGACATGTGCAGAACTAACACACGATACAGAGTAGGATGAACAGCACGTAATGCACAGAGCGGTAGTTAGGTGGTCTATCAGAATCGTGGGGTGTTCGCACATGGAAAGGAGCCGTCAAGGTGGCGATGGCAGATGACGTCACATAACGGTGATAGATGACCATAAGCTCAGTGGAATCGGGCACGCATAGTTAATGTCGGACTGAATTAAAAGAACGACATCTTGATCAAATTGTTTTCATCCTGTACAGAACAAGACTGGGTTATTTGTATAACCCGCATCTTGCGGAACGCTTGTCTGCTTTCTCGCGCAGGTACAGCGCCTACAAGGAGAAGCTGTCGAACGAGACCAAGCAGCGGATCCTGAATCTCAACTCGGTCGACTGGCAGCTGTACGAGCACTTCGCCAAGGTCTTCGACGACAGGGTCAAGGCGTTCGGCGAAGACCGGATGGCCGAGGAAGTGGAAGAGCTGAGGGCCGCGCAGAAGGAGTACTACGACCGATGCGTCATGGCCGAAGGGTCGATGGAGAAGATGTCTCCTTACTACAAGCGAAAAGACGTGGTGGCCTTCAAGGCCAAGGACCACAGCAGCCTGTGCCAGAGCCTCACGCTCACCGAGCTCGAGTTCCACGAACGGGTCAAGAAGATCCAGGAGGCGAAGATAAGAAAGTACATCTCCAAGCACAAGAGCGGGCATTCCACGAAGCGCGCCGCCAGGGACGTAGCGGCACCGGCGAGAACTTTCCAGAGGTCTAGAACCGCAGGAAGGTGATTCTTAGCACGGTTATTTATACAACTAAATACGGTCGTGCGAAGTCACTGCAAATGTGACACACGAGCTTCTTCGTTTCACTGATGCCGGAGGACCAAGGACAACTTGCGGCGGACGAAGCTGTGAAATACTGAGTCAACGCAACGACACGTCTTGGACAGTGCTCATGTGCCTTCCAGGTGTATGCCTTGACAAAGTTCTCCAAGCCGTGGCTGGTGTTAGGAACGCTCCGGAGGTGTTAGGAACGCTCCGCCATTCAGGGCACAGTGATCGACGTGTTAGGTCGGCGCCGCTGAACCAAGGACTTGAATGGCGGTTCATCCAACGGTTCATCCAAGCTCATCCAACGGCGACGCACATGTTTACGAACAAATCGATGCCTTCTAGTGCGCGTCCACGAATCGCCTTACACCACATCACCAGTGCCGTACATGTGTTCTATACTTTGCTGTGCTCTCAGAACGTAATCGCCGCGTTCGTTGTAGCGAGAATTTCGTACTTAGCGTGCGCCAGGGCCTCGTAGGTAGTACAAAGTGCGCACGCATAATGTGATACCGTTGTGATAACAGCCGACGAGGCCTTATCGAAGAAGTCAGAACAACGCAAGTGAAGCGCCACATCTTTTTTAATCTTGCCTTAGCGAATACTTTTCGTTACAAGCGCTTAGTCCTGGCCGGCATTTCTATTTGCAGTGCCTTTGAGCGGTTTGTTCTGCGCATGCGTTCACGTGTTTTTTTTTTATTCCCAGCTGCCTTCACAGGAAAGAACAATTTGTAGAGCTCACCCCGCGAGCGTATCGTAGATTTCTAGTGCTTCATTGCTAGTTGAATGCGTCCAGATATGCTGCCGAGGGGCGCCTAACGGCTCCCTGAAATGCTCCAGGCGCATGGTCTGATGGGGTTAAATGGCATTATTGAATGGACATTACGCACTTTCTTACGGCAGTTTCAAAGAGTAGTCGTGTTGGGACGCTCTGGGTGCAGAAGCCGGGTGCTGGAATATCTCCTGATGTGCTGAAAAACAGTGGACTGGACATGCATTGTTCACTGATCGTTACTCACCGGCTTAATATCCGTTAGTGTGGTTGTCTTTGCTCTCAAGGATGCTGCAGGGAGGTAAAACGATTAGAAACAGACACACACGCACAACAAAATTCACGGAAAATGAGGATTGCGGATGTGTATATCTGTAGGAAGTCACCGTTATAAAGGCTAATAATTTTTATATTCGTAGTATAGGTCTATGACCAATGCACTGTAATCCGCCATGTTGCGTCCTTTCGTAACGGACACGCTCAAAGTAGGGGCGGTTATGTTGTGGCATGAATCTTACGACGTCCACGAATAGGTACCGTGTTCTGTGAACACGCAATTTTCGAGCGGTTGTTTTGGAATCGCTGTTGGGTTTGTATTTCGCGGGCGTCATTTTTGCGGAGAGCCCAAGTATTACAAAAGACGAAAGATTCTTACGCATATCTGAGTCCGAGAGGAGAGATTCAGCATTCTTTGCCGTGGTAATGAAAACAGTAGTATAGAATCGGCTGTCCCCGAAACAGTGTTTACGCAGGGGAGGTTTACATTTAGCCGCTGTGACTGGCATATCGCTGGCAGATATGTTTTCACGGCGTATAATCTTTGCTTTTATCGCGTCTTGTGGCTTTTATAGGTAGCGTTTATCTGCCTGAGCAATGTACGCATAGTTGCGCGGGCGCCTGTGGGTTGAGGGTGATACTTCTTGTGGTACAAAAAAAAAATAGGCGTTAGGCCTTGTAGCTGCTTTTTGTCGCCTGCCATTTTCTGAGGTGCGAGTTATTTACACCTGGGTGACGTTCACGAAGGCAGTAAGTCTACATGGGAGTAAAAAGTGAGTAAGCGGTCCACTAGAGCACTCCCTTTCATTAAAGGGAGTGTCCTAGAGTACAGCTTACTGCCGTTTTAATCCTTTCTATTAGAGCGTAGGACTGGGAGGTGTGACGCCAAAGAGGAGTGCTTATAGTGCACCACCTAAGCCTAGTCAAGCATAGGAAACTTGTGAGTCAACTTTAATATAGCTCGGAGCAATCATCTCAGCGGTGTGCATTTCGGCTCCTAGTAACACATTACAGCATTTTAGTCATGCAAGCCGTCAGATGAGCTACGAAAAAAAGCAACAAGCACAAGTGCAGCCAGAGCCTCAGTAGCGTTGCACTCTTGGTGAGCATGTTTTTACAACTTCTGTTGAGTTCATATTTGTCTCCTGACTTAGTCTTCAACATCGAAAATGAGCATTTACGTATTCTTCAACTCTGTATAGACAGTTTGTCATTTATGGCGTCTGTATACTGGTCTCTAGTTTAGTCACCTGAACGCGGAGGTGCCTTGCTACGTTCTGCACATTCCTGTGTAGCAGTGTTTTGCTCCTGCCTTCTTAAAAAAAAAAAAGATACATGTTTCACGCATGCCGCCTTTATTGCGAATGTTTTTACTTCTTTCTTAAATCAGCCGCTATGTGCTTATGTTTTCAGGTGACTGAAAAGCTAAGTGCCTTCTTTTTTCAGGCCATCTCGCACGAAAACACGGCTTGAGTGCTGTTTAGAGAAAAATAAAACGTTTTGGAGGCACCCGTAGATGAGTCTATTTATTCAGTGTGTGGCGTGGCTATTCAATCATGACATTTACGAAACCACCACTTTCTCAAGCAGCACAGATAATAGGCCCAATATTGGGAATGGATGGTTTTACGCTGGCCCTTTGTAAGACCGACGTTTACCAATATATCTCCACTATTGGGCCGATTACCTGTGCTGCTTAATTGAAGCTTTATGAAGCATCCATTCCCTCACTTAATGCTATACGGACGTATACCCACGTGGAAGAGGAACAACCACGCCGTTATAGCCCACGAAGGAGCCTTTCCATCTGATGCTTTCTATGAGTACCTCCTTTCGGTAGCCGGTACCTAGAATCAGGTTGGACATTTCATGCTAATCTCGAAAAAACTAGAAAAGAAAATGCTGTATAATCCGCATCTGTAGGTAGTGCGCAAAAGAAAACAAATTTTAAATATTAAGCAGTTATAAAAGGCGGACTGTACACTGGAACTTACGGTGCGTCCCACACTGGTTCAGCCAGTCATGGTGGCGGACGCTGTTGCTGTTCTGCTTTTTTACTGTGGACACCGAAAGTGTTGGAACCGCTGTGGCCAGTCACTCGCTGGCCTCTTTGTTTCTGCGTGTTTTTTGGCGGGAATACGCGAGGGCTATTTAGTGGCAGGAGAGCTGGACGCTCCAGGTGCCAGCAGAGCGTCCCGATGTGTCAACAGCGTGAATCCTTTCGGTGCATCTTGCAAGGACTGTCGGCAGCTCCTAAAGGCGCTCTGAGCTTCCACATCGTTCACGGTAGCGCGCTGTTCTTGGGAACAGAGAGAGAAAAAAAACACTTTATTGTTGGAGAGGAAGTCGGGGCACGACCCCACTACACACAAGTGTTTATGTCCTTAAGGTCCATAACACTGGCAGCCCGGCCGGTGGCGATTGTCTGCACGGCCGGGTCCTCCGAGCGCAGCAGGGTCTCCCAGTCCTCCCAGGTCTTGAGGTCCTCTAGGCCGCGCGGCGGAGGGTCCGCCTGGCAGAGGGAGAGGATGTGGAGGGAAGAGGCCAATGGCACAGTGTCTTTTCAACTTCCGGCCTGACCAGCGCCGCGATTGTTCCAGCGCACCGTCGGTCGCAAGTTTGTGTGCGTGTGATAAGTGGTTTTTGGGGAAAGGAAATGGCGCAGTATCTGTCTCATATATCGTTGGACACCTGAACCGCGCCGTAAGAGAAGGGATAAAGGAGGGAGTGAAAGAAGAAAGGTAACAGGCCCCGTAGTGGAGGGCTCCGGAATAATTTCGACCACCTGGGGATCTTTAACGTGCACTGACATCGCACAGCACATGGGCGCCTTAGCGTTTTGCCTCCATAAAAACGCAGCCGCCGCGGTCGGGTTCGAACCCGGGAGCTCCGGATCAGTAGCCGAACGCGCTAACGACTGAGCCACCGCGGCGGGGTGTGCGTGTGATCATTGCCATGTGTCTGCAGGGTGTGCAGTGCCACAGCAGGAGCGTGGGCAGAGGTTGAGTGGGTTGCAGACCTCCTTCCGTTGAATGCGGTGAGTTTGCAGCTTCCTTCGAAATAGGGTCGGGTCCTTGTTGGCGTGTATCGTCCCCACTCGCGGCATACGGCAGTTTAATTGAGGCTCGCTGATGGCTCCCGAACCAACAATTCCAGTGTCTCCACAGTAATGCTGCTAGTGCTGTGGAGGCCCGGCGTTTACGTAGTGCCGTTCGGGTTCCACATCTTCCATTCCGGGGCATATTTCGAACACAAACTTTCCATTTGCTGCGGCTGCCACGTTCCTGAACGGAATCTCGCCCTTATGTACCCTTCGATCGCTGCTGTCGCAGCCAGGTACACCGCGTTTGTATTTCCCGCCCAGTTATGAGCCGCCATTTTTTTATTGGCGAGTGGAGGTCCTGGTTGGTCGGACTGCTCACAGGTGGCACCACCAACTCTTCCTAATTCAGTCGTGGGAGAACGCTAGGTCTGCTTTGCTCAATAACAGCGGCTTCCTACCAGAGCACAATATCGCGTGCGATGCCTCTGCAACCCTATAGTTCTCACCTGTGCGTCACCATGCGTCCAATAGCGCGATGACAGTGATTTCATACCCAGGGAGCACAAGCAAGCCGTACTCGAGCAGCCAAGCGCTTGACAATAGCGGGAGTGCGAGTTAGTGCTGCCATCTACACCTCACTTTCAAAAACTTTCATGATTCTCAGCCAAGGCGCGCAGCTTTGGATAAAGAAGAATGCAAGCGTCGTGCAATCAGAATTAATTGCACTTACTGCAGTTATAGCGAGATTCTTCATATATGCGTATACTATAGGTGTTTCAGCGTACGCTTTCAAAAATTTTCAAAAATAGGCTTTTTGGGGTGAAATAATGGCTTTTGGGGCAAAGTATTACCTGTGTTGGCGGATACCAGAAAACCGGTGAATTTTTAATAATTAACGTATTAAAGTGTAGAATTAGGCGCCTAGTTGCAATTAGTGATTTGTAGCCAGTCGTTGATAATAGCCATATCGGCTTATAGAATTTCTAAAACGCAATTATCCTCGGCACTGTGGCTGAACAAAATTTGGCTTTTTCGACCAGTTACGTCCCTTGGCTCCATGCTTTCGTAATCGCATGTATTTTCGCACGATGCAGCCAGATTTTATCGAGCCACAGCGGCGAGAGTAATCGCGTTTTCGAAATTCTAAAAATTGATATGGCTATTACTAGCGACCGGCTACAGATCTCTAATTGCAACCAGTTGCCCATCTGTGACAGTTAAAAAGTTAGCAATCAGAGATTAGTTGCAAATATGCTAAGTGGCCTTTACAAAGCAATGTAAAACGGGGCTAGACCACCCATGCCGTCCTTTCATGCATCAATAGACCCCCACTTTTCTGGAAACTTCCCTAACAATTCAATTCCCCAACAAATGGCCTTGAGCCTCCCTTTCTAACTAAACAGCTCATTCATTCATTCATTCATTCATTCATTCATTCATTCATTCATTCATTCATTCATTTAACCATCTCACTAATTAAGACAATTCACCTGATTTCCGGTGTCTGCCAACGCCGGTAATGCTATGCCGCAAAAGCCATATTTTTACCCCCCACAAAAAAAAAAAAAACATTTTTAAAAGTCTGCCCTGAAACACGATAACTGCAAGCCAGATTTAAGGATTAGGGTGGTCATTAGGGTGGACGTAGCGACCAACTTGTCTACCTGGGAAGCTCGTGGTCTGTCACGCAGGCGACATTTGTCTTAGTGTGCTTCTATGCTGTCGGGCTAATGTCGTCGTTACATAACAGACTGGCAAATAAACAAACAAAGCAAAGTGAACCCCTCTTTTTTTGAGAAATGGAAATATCTTCTGCGAATAAAACGGCCGCTAACTCTCGCCGGTTGCGGCGAATGAGACCGCGTCCGTCCGAACCTCCGCTTCTTCGGTGGCCGGCGCTGGACGTGCGGGTTGTCACGCACCAAAAATGGTGAGTGTAGCCGGATGCCAGTAGTGTTTCATAGGGAGAATTTTTCCCTTTTCAGGGAATTTGAAGGGGGAAATTTGGCGAAGTGGGTGTTTTTACGCAATGTCAGGATATTACAGGACCCCAAATTGTCTCACTTTTTCCAAATTCACGGAGTTTTCAAGTTGTTACAAGGAAGGGCATGAGATAGAAAATTCTTTGTTCAGTTGAGAGGTTTTCGATCACGGAATGGAACTCACTGCCGAGCTCGCTGTTGCTCACTGTGAAGATCTGAGAAAAGGGCAGTCCATGGATGAAGCTGGAGGCTACAAGAGACAACAAGCTGATACCACCATCGCTGATACCACCATCTATGAGCCGTCCTAGAATGCTCCACACCTTTTGTGCAATGCATTTTATGCTTATATGTAATTGAGATGACGAGATAGGCTAAATTTTAGTATGCCAGGAAATTATAAAGAGAGTGTAGGGGGGTATTCGTCTTTAAAGAGAACAACCTTTTTTTTTTCTCATCCGTGACAAAAAGTGACAGCCGTACTTCTTCGCAGAAATCAGTGTCGCGTTAGGGAACAAGCGCGGGTTAATGACATCCTAGTCGAAATCAAGAGGACGAAATGGGCTTGGGAAGGGCATGCAATGTGAAGGCAAGATAACAGCTGGTCCTTAAGGGTAACGGAGTGGATTCCATGAGAAGGCAAGCGTAGCAAGGGTCGGCAGAAGGTTAGGTGGCCGGACGAGATTAAGAAGTTCGCAGGCATAGGGTGGGCGCAGCTGGCAAAGGACAGGGCTAATTGGAGAGACATTGGAGGGACCTGTACTAGGGTGGTTAGAAAGGGAGGTGTGAAAATCGCGGCGCTTTCCCTCGGTCGCGCGTGACCCCTCTGCGCACCGATGCCGCCAGGGGGAATGCGGCGCTGCAGCTAGCGGCGCGGTAAGCTCAGCCGCGTCGGCCTTGCACACGCCGTTGCAGTTTTAGTCAGTTCAGTTCGTTTCGTCGCCTGTGTTGGAGTGTCTGTAGCAGCGTTTTTTTTTTTATGTGAGGGCGCGATGCCTTCAACAGCAAAAGTGGCTGCGGAAAAAGTGGAAGTGGCTGTAGGCCATCACAGCGATGCACGGCTGATATATTACATTGCAGGCTATGTGGCTAAGAAGGGTGTTTTGACAACTCATTGTGAAGCCTGCAGAAGCTCCAGGGACTCCGGAACAGAGGAAGGGGGGGGGGGGGGGGGCGGTTGCCCTCCAGAATTTTTCCAGACCCCCCCAAATCTCCAACTTCTTGCACTCAGATCAGATTTCCGAAAAACGCTTCAATTTCAGGACGTTATAAATGTAAAACAGTGAGGCTCAGCTCGTTCGCTTCATGCCCCGCCTTAAAACGTTTAATTTCAGTAAACTAAACCAATCATGTCCCAGCAGAAATTGTTAATTGACTGAGCTCTGTTCATGAGCACGATTACTAGAACAGAAAGAGCAAGAACAAACTTTGTTGATGCAGTAGATAACTCCTCATCTGTACATCTTTATATATATGTAAAGTTGGCTATTTCAATTCAGGATTTATATGCATTAGAAATACACTTTTGAACAGCGAAATATGAAATTAAATATTAACAAAAAGCAAATAAAATTAATTAAACATTTAAATAAAAGATGGAATAAACAGACAAACAACCAAAAAACTCGAAGACCTGCCCCCCACTCGAAAAAAACTTCTGGAGTTCCAGCAGAACAGCATGTCTCTGTGATAAAGGCAACATACCCAAATGACTCCCAGCTGAGGCAACTAACGAGTTGGACCTTGGGGGCCTTTTACATTCGTCAGTCTCATTTTACGATCTTGTCAACGTCTTGGAAAACCAACTTGCGTTCAGCCGAACGCTCTTGCATGCCGAAGCTGCGGCAGAGATTCTAGTCAATTGGTGATGTGCCAAAAATTGGTTGTTCTGAGCATTCTGTTGCGCTGACAGCATCAGGTGTACGTTTTTATTGCCTCACAAGGATTCGGTTCTTGCTTAAGGGTATGAGGATAGTGAGAAGAAACGGAAAACACTGAAACCTTGTGTGTTGTAGATCAAATTCTGCAAAAGTCCCCCCCCCCCCCCCCCCCTGAGGTGAATATTTGTTAATAGGATTCTGCTTTCTAATGGTTTCATCTGGTCCCAGAAGGAAGCCGTAGATCTGGTTTGCTGCTGGTTGAAATGATCATTGTAGGGTACCCAACGGTGTTTTGCTTGGATCTACTGGTCCCAGAAGGAAGCCTTCTGGTTTTGAGCTGGGGTCTGCTGGCCCTAAAAGGAAGCCAATTCTGGTTTGCTGTTTGTTGATTATGAGCCTTCAGTTGTAAATAAACGATTTCGTGGCCAGATGTGTTGCTTCACTGTCTAGAACCGTCGGAGATTGCTTACATGAGCGTCAAGATGGCATACATGCTACAGGTTCGCAAGCGGCGACAAAAACTGGTTTGTGCGTTGGGGCTCCTTCAGCCAATGCGGCTGCAGTTGCGAGGTCCTACGGCACGCATTACAACGTACGCGCTCTTCTCGCCGTAGTGGCTGCGTTTCGATGGCGGCGCACGTTCAGAGTCAGTGCACGTTAAAGGAACCCAGGTGGTTGAAATCATTCCGAAACCTTCCACTACGGCGTCGCTCACATCCCGGGCATCGTCTCGAAATGAGCACGCGCAAAACACGCTTCAGTCCAGCTGCGCAATGCAAACTGCACGGGCTTGTGAAGCAGCATATTTCACGGGAATAATGATGCGAGTTGACGAAACATTATTTTATGGTAAAGATTACTTCTTTGACACTCGCAGAAAACGCGCGGTAAGCGAAACAGGCTCATTTTCGCCTCAGTGGTAAAAATTTAGCCTACGCGATGCGCTCATTTCGGCTGCACGCCTTAGGGCCGTTGTACGCTCGTTTCGGAGCGGCTTCCGCCAGGTCCGCTTCGCGAGCGGTCCGCCAGTTTTCGGCCGCCAGGCGGACGTGAGGCGGAAAGGTGTTGTATACGATCACTTTGGCGTTTGCGAGCGAGGCGGATGGTCCCAGCATGCCGATAGGCGCGCCCGGCAGTGCCTGTCGTCTAATCACGTGCGGCGGTACAGGCATGTATGCTTGTAGAAAAATACGCAGATATCTTGCAATAGGAACAGCCCGTATTAATTGCGGCGTACTCGAGACATCAGTTCCGTCAAAACTTTTTTTTTTGCCGCAGGATTTTCGTCGAAGGTACAATCGTGGTGGGCTGTGATATGTGTGGGAAACGACATGTGGACCATTTATATCCAAGACACCGAAAAATATCGCGATTGCGAACTCCTCCTCTTTCGATCGCGATGTTTTCACAACGGTCGACGATTTGCCAAAATAACAGAAGGCTGCCCCCTCTGAAAGTTAGGCTACCCTCAGGATTTCAGAACAACGACGCAATTCTTATTGCGAATTATCGATAGGGTCAGGCCACAGTAAAGGCTGCTATCAACCGACCGTAATAACAACCGGGATAATCACATTTTTCAAATAGTTCAGATTACATACTTAATATTTTAGTCAATTATTCAAAATTGCCCACTGCAGTGTTTTTTTGCACTGCTGACAGAGAAAAAAGTAAAGGCACTTGCAGCCTTTCCTAAGGGGCCTGTCACACTAGCCCGACACGACGCCGATGCAGACACGACACCGATGATCGGCCGACCGGGTCGGCAGACCGTGTCTGTGGCAGACCAAGCTGTCACACTAGGCCGACAACGACACCAACGCGTCCGACGACCAGATGTCTTTGTAATGTGACGTGCTTTGACGCCCGCGACGCAGACAAACCCAGTCTGCCGACCGTGTCGACGCGAGATCGGTCGCCGAGCTAAAACATTCACCAGACACGAACACGATTCCGCTCTGGTGCTGTTTGTTTAAGTTCATAACAAGCTCTGGGATAGATGAATGTCCAAAAAAGTATCATTACTGAGGATCATTGGCCAATGCCAAGGTGCTGGTTGAAGTGATAACTACGATACAAGCAAATTTCAGCCGCCTGCTGCTGCTGCTGCTGCTGCTGCTGCTGCTGCTTCGTGCGGCTCGCCTGACGTCTGCTAGATCCGCTGCTGAAGGCGTCGCGGAAATCGAGCATAACTTTATTTTATTGTGGGACAGGTTGGCAGCAAAGGGGTGACTAGAGAAGTTTCTTTATTACGGCGCTGGCTATAGTTCCAAAGCGCCCTGAGCTGCGGCATCGATGCGAAACCAGCTAGGCTTAGCAACGAGCACGGCAGCCGGGAAGCAGCGCAGTTTGTCGCACTGGCGTTCCCGCAGGCGGCGTCGTTGACGAAAGCGCGGCTGTTGCGCAGGCATGCTGTCGTTGCTCGAATATAGCAGGCGGCTTTTCTGATAGCATGGCTGTTTTGCCTTTTTTGGTGCGAACGTGAAGTAAACCGAGCCTGCTCGCCGGCAGGCCAGCCTGGATCCCGTCCGCCGCCGTAATAAAAATCAGCTTAAGATTGTTTTTGACGTAAGGAATAAACGCTGAGACAGAGAAATGTGTCAAATGTATCATTCCTGAGGATCGTTGATCAACACAGAGTTGCTGGTAAAAACAACAACTCTGATACGAGCAAAATTTCTCGCCAGAATCGCCTCGCAAGCTGCCGTTGGCCCGCCGTTGCGGTCCCGCTCGCCTGTCGCCCGCAGCAGTCCGCAGCCGAAGGTGTCGCGGAAATTGACCGTAATTTTAGTTTATGGTGAGATTATACTCTTAACAGCAAAACGATATTAAGAGATATTATAGCGCAGGCTACTCGCGAAGCGGCGTCCGCTGCGCTGCAGGCAGCAGCGCAGTTCGTCGCCTGGCGCGACCACAGGCGGTGCCGTTGCCGAAATCTCGCTACTAGCGCAAGCATGCTTTGTCGCTGCTCGTGTATAGCGGGCGGTCTTTCTGGTAATAAGGCTATTTTGTCTTTTATGGTGCGAACTTCAACACCAAGCCAAGCAGTAATCAGACCGCTGCGAGTGGCAAAGCGGACGTTTTGAGCTCGAGTGCATGAGTCGAGCTGCGCAGCGATGCTTGCTGCTCTGTGTGTCCCTGCTTGCGGTGGGGCTGCAATTCGCAAGCAGCGACCGGTGCAGCGCGCCGGCCGAGTTTTCGCACATGGGTCGCCTGCTTTTTACTTCTGTCGCGAGTGTCACACTGCTGAGTGCTCCTTATCAGCACCCCAGAAAACAATGACACGCTCTGTTCTTCATGGCGTCGTGGGTATGGCAGTAGCTTCGCATTCCAGAGGTTCCTAGTTCGAATATGCGTGGTCGAGATTTTTTATTATTTTAGTTTTAAATCTCTTCCGTCTTGTTTACCCGCGAGCGACTGCATTTATTTTTCGAGCCATGCCTTTGTGACCCAGCAATAAGGGCCGCTCAGTACTGGGCTGCACTCAATCTAGGTTCATAATCACGAGTGTTAAGATTTTGTTTTACTATGGTGGGATTTATTTAAAAGAGTGAAAAACGAAGCGTCCCGGCCCATGAATTTCGCATAGCAGGAAATGACAAAAGGAGAGTGAGAACGAGAAAGGGCCAAGTCGGCGGGAGGTCTCGCACGTTGTCTCGCTGGTGTGACATTGGAATTGGCGAACCATCGGCCAACTGCCGTCTTGTGGGAGACGTGGTGCCGACGCCGACAGTCGACCGACTTTTCGTCGGCGCAGTGTGACATAGAGCCAGACATCACGATGACATGGTTTTGGCAGACCGATTCGGCCGACTGTTGGCCTGTCTTTTGCACAGTTGTCATTTTAATATGTAAACAACCCCCCCCCCCCCCCCCAAACTACCTACAGTCAGCTGACTGCTAATGCAAAAGACATGCTTATCTATTCAATATATAAGCTGTGTGCGTGTGTGTCTGAATTGAGATGGAGCAGGAGGGTTAGTGTTTTCGTGGTGTACGTCTGTTGACGTTGTACCGTAAAGCCCGTTTCACATGCAAGCGAACCGCTCGCGAACTCCGCCGCCGCGGCGCATACACCCTCTCTCAAGCGGCGGAGGAAGCCCCAGCGGCTGGAGCGGCGAGGTTCGGGCAAGTTGGAAATTTTCGCGGCGGCGACTTGGCGGCGACGCGGCAGCACCGCATCTCAACTACAGTGCTGTATCTCAACCAATGACCGCCCGGCAAGGGTAGCTAGACTGGCCCGGCGTTGCCACGCGAGTTTGTACGCCGCACGTACGCCGCACGAGCGAAATTGTATAAAGCGGTTTGTAATGCTTAAAACGCAATAATTATATTTATTTAAATAAACTATGAAAAGAAATGACAAAATAATGCTTTTATATTACGCTTTTTTTGTGTTTGCAGGCCACCAAAACCGGTTGCAGGCGCATATCTTTTGCCCGCAACATTGGTTTTCGCAGCGGTGGGAAACGCGGAGCGGCGATGCATGTGAAACGAAAGCTCGCGAACCGCTTCGCAGCGCCACGCCGCTGTTCGCTCTGTTCGCCAATTCGCTTGCATGTGAACCGCCCTTAAGAGTACACGGTCGCCGCAAACCGCGACGGTGTCGAAACGAAATTTCCATTGGTGGACGACGATGCGACGTCACAACCGCATGACCAATAGCGCGGGTAATTGAAATGCCCCACAAAGATCACAAAGGGCAGCAGTGGTGACATCACTATGCAATTCCTCATTTGCCAGAAGGGTGGTGACGCCATTCCACCACCATAAAGTAGTGCCTCTGATGAAACAAAAGTGATTGCGCTGAAAAAACGAGACAGAGAGAGAGCGAGAGAGAATAAACTTTGTTAATATAAAGTAATTACGCGGGTGGTTCACCCAGGTCCGGGAAACCAATGGTCGAGGGGGGCTTGAATCGGGGCCCCTGTGGCTGTGAGCCAGCCGCGCTACCCATCGGCCACTGAGGGACGGTCCTTCACTGCGATAGTTTAAGGGTTTATGCGACGAAGATCTACCGCGTATAGTTAGCAGCGCCATCGCATTACAAACCTAAGGCTACCTAAGAGTCCCAGAATCTTGCTGTGATTTCTGCCACTGCGTTTTTCTTCAATTTCGTATAGCCTTCCTGTCGCGATGGCGCACTGCGGAGAAATGGGTCGTGGGCTCAAATCAAGTTCGCGACGGTCGTATTTCAATGAAGACGAAAACCAAAACGCTCGTGTGCTGAGCGATGTCACTGCAAAGAACGCCAGATATAAATTAATCTGTAGCCTTCTACTGCAGTCTTCCTCATGGTCTGTCATTCTCTGGAGCGTGACGCCTTACATAAAGCGAACAACCCGAAGTGCCCCTCGCTGTTCAGTAGTTGAATTTAGCCATCCCAGTACAAGGTCCAGTACCCACTTTTCTGCAGCCTGTTTGCAGTCTGGGAAAAAATAGACCATCACCCGCTTTATTTCTGCCGTCTCTGCAACGGTGCTTATCCCTTATCGCTACTTTGAGCTTTGGCTTCGGAAGACACGGAACAGGACAACGAGGAAGCTGAGCACAGTTATCGGATTGCAGCGATAAGGCAGAGGTTGCACTGCTATTGTTGGCGAGCAACCCGTTAATACCGGAAAAATGCTACGCTCCCTTTGCTGTCCTAATTTAGCGCGAAGAATACGCATATTCCGACAAAAAAAAAAAAAGCTGCTGGTCTTAAAGTCTCTCTTTAGCAATCATTCCAGATTTTGAAGCGTTTTGTTTAGATTCGTGTTCATGCTCGAAACTGTCGCCTGCAACCGAAGACAAGGTTGGACCACCATCCCGAAAGGAGTAAGTTCTACCCAGCCGGAAAGTGGGAAAAGCCGGTGTATTATCTATCCAGTCTCTCAATCATCTCAAACAAGAGGTCAGACACAGTTTTTTTTATGTATTTCCGTAGCTTGGAGGCGTGGCATTTGGATGCCTGCTGATATTCATTGGAGATTGACTATGAACAAACCAATGGGCCGCAGCTGGCACAGGGCAGGGTTAGTTGGAGAGACATGAAAGAGGCCTTTGCCCTGCAGCGGGCGTAGTCAGGATGATGGTGATGATGATACATCAGACTGAAGAGGAATGCCGACACAAAAGGCGCAAGCCGGTGACAGACCTCTTTTGAGCAGAAGATCGAGATGCATTAGTGACCGTAACCGAGTATTATTGGTGACTTTCTGTACAGTGCGCAGAGCCTGTGGCTCTGCGACGCTTTGTCCCAGCATGCAGTGTACCAGGTTCGGCCTCACTTGTATTTTTCTCTGTGTAGTCGATGCATTGAGGCTGCCTGAAAAGACGCCGGCTAAGGAATCTCCCGTGACCCTCAGCTGTTCAGTGCAGCTACAAGCCAGCTTACGCTTTTGTTTTTATTCCCACATAGGCGTATTTGTGTTTATAGTGCACAATAACCAAGGTCCACTTCGCAAAAAAAAAAAACAATGTTGTCTCCTCCAACGTTAAGAAGCTTCAAAACACTCAGCGGCAGCAACAATAAAAATAAATAACCAGTATATTGATGCATAACATTTAAATACAAGAGCAGAAATGGGCACTTGGGTATGTTCGTGTCAATTCCACAACACTGGTGACATTGGAGTGCACGTTCACTTAGCTGCGCCGAAACGTCTTCGGCAGGTTCTTCGACTCACGTCTTCGACTCATGCGGGAATTTCCACCGTCTGGCTCGAACACGCCCCAGCGAGCTTCCGCGTACCGGAATCGCGCTGAGTTTCCCAGATTGACCTCTCGCCCGCGCGTCTTCGACCAAGTCCGCCGTCGTGAACTTCTCATCGTAGCTAGCCATGGCACTGCGGGCCACCGCGCACACGCACGACACGGACACCACCAATGTCCCGTTCCTCAGCGTCCCGTCACCTCCGCGATAGGCGACCCGCAGCGACTCCCTGACCTCCTGGCACCGGAAGTCGCCCACGGCGTTGCACAGGACACCTGGACACCGGCACCTCACGAACGCTACGTCACGTGGTATCCTTTGCGGGTCGTGGTCGATGACTCTTGAGAACCTGCACACAGCTCGGTCGCCGATGCTCGGTGATGTGGCATCTGGCAGACATTCGCCGTGAGGAAACTTTGAAGATCTGTCCACGGATGTGGACATGGCGCCATCTATCCACAGTTGACTGATGCTTAAGACAAAGGCTGTCGCCGTTAGGAATCCCATATCGGAAGTTAGCTGTATTTTTAGGTTTAATTACAATTCACGGCACCAGAAGAGGTTCGTGTACACCACAATGGACTTCACTACGATGGCTGTGATTGCGGCGATGATGACTACAGTGAAAACACTTTGAAACTGAGCTGAACTCAACTGATTTCCGCCGCTGCTCTGGAAGGTATCCTGAAGGGAACGAAACAAACCTCACAAAGTACTTGTGCACTAGCTAAGAAAGAATTCAGGTGTGCAATATAAGTTCCTTTGTTGTCTCAACCTAACGGCTCTCTCATTTTCTAGGGTCCCCACCTTCGCTGACAGAGCTGCAACTGCATTCGGAAAGTACGCATCTGATGCTTCGCAGATCTCGCGTTTGGCGACCTCGCGCCGTTGTTTTATGCCCGCATGCGAGGGGACTGGCAGGAACTCGGTGTCACCGCTATTGTTATCTCGCATAGCCTTATCTCCGGAAGGGTGAGATAAGGCAGTGGCATTTACAAAGTGCTAGCAAGGAGTGTGTTATCAGGACTGACTGTGAGGTAAAAAAAAAAAAACGCTGGGGCGAATCAGGGCAGAGCACTTCTATTCGCGAAGTTCCTGGTCCGGGGAACAACATTGGCCGTGTTAGCTCTGAGTTGAGCAACAAGATGTATGGTACGAATCCGTTGCACAATGCAATGCAACGCAGGTCGCTTGCTTCTAAAGCAAGACCTGTATCGCTATCACGGTCGGTAACACAATCATGCCAGATAAGAGTGAGGAGTTTGGTTGTACTTTTTGTACTGCAGTGTGTTTGGGGGAATCCCCCAGAGTAGAGTACATTTTAATTATTTGACTTTTTACTCGTTAGCTCTTTAACAGGAGGATTTTTTTTTGTCGACTGCGAAGTTCTTACGAAGGCTGCAACGCGTTCGTTTGTAGCCGTGTGGGTTCACTTGGGTAGGTGCACTTGAGTGGATGCTAATTAATAGTTATTCCCTTATTGCCCCTTCGTTGTTGGCACTAATTGGCTATTGCATAACCAGCGAAGCCGCTGGCTATGCAATACTTCTCGCCATTCGGTTTCTAGAATGGGAGCTGGGTGTGCTGCGACAGCTAAGCTCGTATCGGTATTATTGGAAGCATCTCTTGTTCGAATAAATTCACCGTAACAAGTACTGAGGTAATGATACAATCATGCTGATGTTCATCATGGATGATGTTCCCGCTTTTAATGCTGACCTGGCGACACGTTGTGACGGGCAGATAAGACAACACTGTCTTCAACTGTACCCGTTTATTTACAGTTATATTACAAAGTGGTCGGCAGGTGATCCCAGTAAAAGCTACAAACTCAAGCTCTCAAGCAGGCCGGAGTGTACGCACGAATCGGGATCCCCGTAAGCCTCCGACTATTCAAGAGTTCAACACAAGAAGTACAATCTATGATATGAAGACACTGAGCAGACTGAACACTGCTGAATCAGGCCACCAAGCGAGATATTGCCTCCTGCTCTCAAAGGGGCCGTAGTCTGCACCAAGTCGAATCTCCCTCAGCCTCTGCGTCAAGACAGGATCGGACCGTCTCGTGCTGTTTAAAGTCGGTCTGTTTATACACTTCCCTCAGATGAACAATCATTTGACATAAGTCTTAACATCCTGTGTGTTCGAACTGATGATACTGTTGTCCTCAGGCTGAATGTTCGAACTGCCAGGCTCCCGAGCTGTGCTTGCAATGTCGTCGTCTTCGTCACCTAACCGCGTTCACGCGTGTTAAATTGCCAGTCTCTCACGCTGTGGATTGAAAACGTGGTATTCATCATCTTCCATCCGTGCTCGCGGAAGCGCCATGAGACGATCATGCAGCAAGCCGCACGAAATGGCGGGAGATTAGAAGCAGTGAAATTCAGTTATAAGACCCAATGCTGTCGCAGTGTCATCGGGGAGTAGTTATTAAGCCACCTGCAAGCTTTACTTGTTCCGAGTCTATTCTGTGCTAACCAGTCCCTCAAGGTTGCCTCAGGTGTTTGTTCTATCGCAGTTCGCGCACTTCTGCGCTTCACCTGTGCACATAGATTCATCGTAGGTGTCGGCGCGACGCCGACATGTTGTTCTGCATCTGCACGCAGCGTTGACGACCAAGCCTCTGCCATTTATTGCAAAAGCCACAGGCACATATGGGAGGACAAGGTGCCTCACAAGTTCCACCTTTGCACGCGGTGGTAATTTCTCCTCTTCAAACGCAACCTTCACACACCTCGAATGTCCAAAGCGGTGAATGTCAGTTACGCGCACACTAGATTGTAGCAACTTCGGTAAGTCACCGTTTAATGTCTCCATCAACGTCAGAAACCACAGCTGCCATTCCGTCGGCGAAAAATGGGCACCCATATACTGCTGAAGCTCGATACGGTCTTCAGGGTGAGCAAGGTTGCCCGGTTCGACACATCAACAGAGAGGACTTTGGCCATGGCTTTGATGCAGACCTCCTTAACTTTCCCAGGAACTAGTTGATGAGGAGAGGCTGTATGTTTGTCTGTTGAAGGATCTTCTGCGGCCGCGATAGCCACATAAATAACGGGCATGAAAATACTTGCTCACTGTAACTGGTATATTTCTGGTGCACTCAACGAGTTCAGGCTTCTACGCCCTCGAAATCCTGCAGAATCTCCTTTTTGGAAGTCGATTAATGGCCTCAGTGTATCCACCGTCGCACTCCATGTCTTCTGAGCTGGAGAAGGTATAGACATCACAGCGAGATCAAATGTTAGACATTCTTTTTCTGGTCGCCGGCTTACAGTTCGGGGAGCTGTTGCAGACATCCGAGGCAAAGAGTCACCCATCGTCGTTTAGGATTGTAAACCCGTCACACAGATGTTAGCAGACGCAATCAAGCAAGAAAATTAAAGGAACGCACGAAGAACTAATTAACTGCATGGCCAGTCTGTAGGACCGCCGAAGAAGAAATATTGAGCATATACAGCGTGCCGCCGTACGGATGCATTACGCAAAAGTGTCTCCTGTGGTCACTGAAGGCGCTTCCCTCTGCGGAAGTTAGAGGCCATTACATTTTTTAAAATTCAAAACAAAGGCAGGCGAAAATCATTGCTCTTCTTTCAGTCCGCTTGTTTGGCGGGAGATAAGAGGAACACGTTGCCCAAACTCTGTCATGCGCATGCATGGCGAAACTTGGGCGTCTGAAGCAATCTTGATATCGCTTCATCTACAAGGGACAGACGCAGACAAAGAAAACAAAAAGGAAAATGTGAGGCCGCAAGAAACGCTGTCGTCTGCCCATGGAAGCAGCGGCGCGGTGAAGTGCACCGTCACTGTTCCCGGTCTCTGCACCCAGGGGAAATTTTCTATAGCTGATAAGTGCGACAGCGCAAAGCGCCCTTGAAAAGACCTGTTGCTGACAATAACGCGCATGCGCAAGCAGCTGACTCGCGGATGAAAAATGCGACACATACATGCGACCGTCAGACCGCATTACTTCCTTCGTTGCTGCCAGCCACGGAGCTTATTTTCGCCGTACAAGCGGCAGTGCTTCTAGACGGGACTTTGTGCCCGTTGCCAGTGGGTTGCAGCCGTCTTCACCGCCCAGCAGAGACTCGTAGGAGCCGTTACACTGCGCGCGACCGACCGACGACTGCCGAGGAATACACCTCCGAGCCCGGCATCGAAGGTGAGTGCGAGACTAAGCCTCGCGGTGAGGGTGACGTGTCCGTGAAACCTGCTGCGGTCGCGGTCTGTTAGAGCGAATTTAAGGTTCACTCGCACTGATTCCGCGAGCATTGATTAATAATCAGCAAGCAACATATATGCAGCCTGTAAAGGAGAGGTTTCACGGGCCATCGCCATCGGGTTTCTGCTCCGTGACGGAAGCGCGGCGAGCTAGGATACGCGATGCATACAGATCTAGGCTTAGCTCACTATAGGCAGGCCAGCTGTAAGTATTGAGTCAGCGAGGAAACTGCATATACTGCTTGTTTCAGCGAAAACATTCAGAAATTTTCCAAAGTAGGCTTTTTGGGTAAAAAAAATGATTTTTGCGGCATAGTAGCAACGTGCTCCGTTGCCTTCATCTTCCGCCACGTTACGTGACTGTGAAAAAAAATCTGTGCTTTCTAACGCGGTCTCTTTCAAAAGATATGCAAATAAACCCTTTGAACAGCACTTTCGTCCGAGCTTCTTGTCGTCAGCTGAGCCCGTTGGGGTTGAGTTTGTCACGCTTCTCAGTGCTTCCTGGCGCTGCAGCCAAAATGCAAATCTGCTCCACAATTTTGAAATCCAGGTTACATAGACCTTTCCATTTAGGGCTCTCTTGGGGTCACTACATTACTCGCTGGTCTGTTGTGTGCACTTGACGCTGGTACGGTGGAAGCGGCTGCGGGACCAATTTGCAGCAGCCCAGACAGGAGTCGTTTCGGCATCCTTCTCGACCGATGGAAAGGTCTATACGTTCAAAAATAGTATTTCAAAAATGTATCAGCGGCTTCCAGTTTCGCAGTGTTTTGCCCAAAGAACTAAGAACTGAACAGTAAAATGTACGCACTTTGCACAACCCGACCATTCACTCAATAATGGAGTAATAAAAGAAACATAAACTAACACCTAAGCATCTATGTATTTCCTATTAATAAAATACCTTGCGTTCTACTTGAGCCTAAGGATAAAATACCAGGCGTTCTCCTTGAGCTTTGCGTCGTTAAACCAGCCTTCTGCCCGTGGCCATTTTCAAGGCACCAAAAGACGTAGCTCTTTTTTTTTCGTCGTCTTCACCTCCATAGCTATCATCGTGACCTGAGGATTCTTGGTTTCATTGAATGCAGGACATATAGATACTCTCCCAGTGAATTCCCAGGTAAAACCACTCATGCTACCACGCAGTCGCGGGGCGTATGCGCGGCCTTGACAGCGAGCATTCGATGGAGGGCAAGATACAGAACAGAATCTGCAGAAGTTTGATTCCCCCACCGCGGTGGCTCAGTGGTTAGAGCGCTCGGCTACTGATCCGGAGTTCCCGGGTTCGAACCCGACCGCGGCGGCTGCGTTTTTATGGAGGAAAAACGCTAAGGCGCCCGTGTGCTGTGCGATTTCAGTGCACGTTAAAGATCCCCAGGTGGTCGAAATTATTCCGGAGCCCTCCACTACGGCACCTCTTCTTCCTTTCTTCTTTCACTCCCTCCTTTATCCCTTCCCTTACGGCGCGGTTCAGGTGTCCAACGATATGTGAGACAGATACTGCGCCATTTCCTTTCCCCCAAAAGCAATTATTATTATTACAGAAGTTTGATTCAATACATTAATAATTATTATTATTATAGAAGTTTGATTCAATGAGAGCGACTGGGCATGACGGGGTGGGAGAGATTATTCCTGAGTCCGCAGTACAGCTGTGGTGTGTCTTTACCACTCTCGACCTGGTCAATCCTTCCTTGGAGTGCGCCCCCCCCCCCCCTCACTACCAGGAGAACGTGGACGACGCTATCAGAGATGGTGCACTCTCGAAATGGGTGGTGTTTGGGTGCCCCGACTGCCTCAGGACAGGGACAACAGGAGATAAGCGGGTGTGAGATAAGCAGTGGAGGTTACCAGAGTTTTGATGATGGTTTAGTTTATGGTAGTTTAATGTCCCAAAGTGACTCAAGCTATGAGGGATGCCGTAGTGAAGGGTTCCGGAAATTTAGACCACCTGGGGTTCTTTAACGTGCACTGATATCGCACAGCACACGGACCTCTAGAATTTCGCCTCCATCGAAATTCGACCTCCGCGGCCGGGATCAAGCCCGCGTCTTTCGGGTCAGCAGTCGAGTGCCATAACCACTGAGCCACCGCGGCGCCTTTTGATGATGATGATGATGATGATGCTTAATGAAGAATAAATAAGTATGCAATTACTTCGAAAGGCGCTTGTCATCCCTGCTTTTAACGATAATAATCTCCAGGAAAGGTTAGCTACGCCTTTTAAAAATATCCACCGTTATTATCATGATAATCACGATCGCTGGCCCACATGTTTGCAGAGGAACCTCCGTTTGTTTTCCGAGGAACCTCCATTTGTTTTCCGCAACATTTTTACCCCGCCGCGGTGGCTCAGTGGTTAGGGCGCTCGACTACTGATCCGGAGTTCCCGGGTTCGAACCCGACCGCGGCGGCTGCGTTTTTATGGAGGAAAAAACGCTAAGGCGCCCGTGTGCTGTGCGATGTCAGTGCACGTTAAAGATCCCCAGGTGGTCGAAATTATTCCGGAGCCCTCCACTACGGCACCTCTTTCTTCCTTTCTTTCACTCCCTCCCTTATCCCTTCCCTTACGGCGCGGTTCAGGTGTCCAACGATATATGAGACAGATACTGCGCCATTTCCTTTCCACCAAAAACCAATTATTATTATTATTAACATTTTTATGAATTCTGTTCACTGCAAAGCCAGTGTAAACGTTTTCAGGATATTCTGTTCGGTGAATTTGGCGGTGGCGCTGGTGTTTCTTACGATACCTCAATGACTTTGCTCAGCGGCAGTTTAATTTGTGCCAAATGCTGAGGGTGACTAACCTTTATTGCGCATAAGCGTAGGGGATTAAGGCAAGTTTGCTAGCGTGCCGCAGGCCGTGGAGACCCTTGGCAACGCCGGCCCATTCTACCGCTTTGGACGACGTCGGGGTCATCGCTGGACCTTAGCTTATGAAGCTGAGCTGTCACACGAAGAAATGCTACATGTAGCGTGAATGCGAACTGCAACAAGCGTCCGCAGGCGACCATACTGAGATGGCTGTCGCTGGCTGTACTCTTGTTTATTGGTGAGAGCACCAACCCGCACGCAGTCTTAAGGGTAGCAATTTGGGCTCAGTAAAGGAAGATCGCGTCGGCTCGCCATATCTAACACTCGAATTCCAACGCATTAGAAATGGTCAGAAAACTTTGACGCGTGGCTGCCAACGCAGCGCACTGTATACGTCAAAAGTTGGGCGGATGATAGGCGGGGCTGGAGCTGCTGCAGTTGTAGTCGCTGCAGGAGAGCACGTTCGACCGGAGTCCATTGAGCATGTAGATCACAAAGAGGAGGAACACAGAAGCGCTTCCAGCTCTGGCCGCAAACTGGAACAGGTCGTAGCCCTTCTCCCCCGCCGCAGGCTTCGAGGTCGGTAGCCCACTGCCGAATATCCCTCGGTCCACCATTGGACGCGCTGACGGCTTTGCTGAAGATCAGTCAGAAATGTTATCTTCCATGAATCCCCAAATACGCTACATAAAAGATAAAACGTTGACTTTTAAATTAAAGTGACTAGGAAAGCGGCATGATACTGACAGCGTTATTTCATGCGCAGTTATCGATGGCGCTCTTTCACACTTTTGTACAAATCCGCGTTGCTAGAATCGGCGCCTGTGACGTCATGAAGAGGTAAGTAGCAACACTCTAACCACCCAGGTCAGCCCACGCTCCCAATGCATGCTTACACACAGTTCTTGCGGTGGAACATCTTTACATTGCTGCTGCCCCTGGTTATCAAGATAGGGTTTACATACGCGGACCTAGAAGTGGCGTTGTCACTGGGTAGGCAATGCTACACCCAATTACTTGCAAAGCCAGATAACCAGATTAGAGCAGATACGATTGGAGGTACTAAATACTTCTGAACAAAATGTGGGTCGGGTCTTAGTGTCCAGTGCCTCTTCATAACGGAGCCCTCCGTTTCTTTAAAAAAAGAGCTTCCTTAATCAGAAGGAAATGGCTCTGTTACCAGTTCGGGTGCTCACGCTGAAAGGCAGCCTGGTGGCGCCCCCTTGCTGGCATGGAAGTCCTCTTTGACCCAGGCTGGAGTCGCCGGTGCTCCCTGTCAGGTTCGCCAGGAGGACGTCCAGGAGTCTTGCGGTGTCCATGTCTACCCTCTCCCGTTGCTCTGGTTGTGACCGCCTCGCAGGAACGATAGCCCTAGCGGTCGGCGCCCTATTGTCCCCAGTTATCGCCTCGGAGGTCACGAAAGACTTGATTCTGGGCCACCTGGGCTGCGCTGAAGACGGTTCCAAATGTCTTGCGTTTGGTCTAGCGTCGCTGGAAGCGCTTGCCACTTGCATGAATGTTTGTTGCTGGGTCGCGTCTTTTTCGGAATTTGCAGACGAGTTTATCGCTTGTTCGGAGGCGTTCGTAGATTTGGACGGACTGCTGTTCGTGCCGTGGGTAGAACAGGACGACGTTAGTGGCATATCGCTGCTTTCGGCCTCCTTAGACTGCGTAACCCCAGAACTGCTCGTTTCGGCAGGCATCGTCGCTGGCGCCGAGAGAACCTGCGTTTTTTTTTTAAATTTTATTCGTGGGCATTTCTATTAACCCGTTTAGTGCAGAGTAGTTTAACCCTCTGTGGGGAAAATTTCCTAATTCTAGGGGTCCGTGAACTGTGCGCTGTCATTGCTCGTTAGAGAACCCCAGGTGGTCGAAATTTCCGGAGCCCTTCACCACGGCGTTTTTCATAGCCTGAGTAGCTTTGGGATGTTAAACCCCCATAAACTATGCCACACCAAATTTGTAATATGTCGTGATTTATACCTCAAGCGTTCTCGTGCTGGGAATAAGGCCATATGAATTTGTTAGCTGGCAACCTCGCGAATTTGACTTTTGGCATCGTGTGATACAAGTCGGAACTGGGCACACTAATAAGATGGAGCATAGGGCACAGAGTGAACACTAGGCTAGGCCTAGTCGGTTTAACATAGTGATGTCACTTTCTAGTATGACGTACGAGTGTGACGTAGCGTCCGCGATCCGTTTGAGATTCTGACATGGTCTCCTGCACTAAAATCGGTACGATGTAGTGTGGACTCGACGGACATATAAATAAATTAGGTTATCTTGGTTTTTAAATTATTTCCGTTGCAAACATTCGTAAAAGATATAGGTATACGTTGGCGTACGAATGCCTCTACTGCGCTGATAATTTCCAAGCTTATAACTACAACAGTTTTGTTTATCCTTTAACGATAAATGCAGTCAAGGGGATTGATTGGGTATAAAAGTTACCTTGGATTTAGATGTGACGCTGGGAACATCGTGTTCTCATCAGAAAATGCGAAACGTATCTTAGCATTCAACAGGCTAAATTTTTCCCGGTAGGATTCCTTTAACCGGCTTTGATGGTGATGGCAGAAATGCTATGTTATGGTGTGGTGTGGATTTGGTATGGTGTAAAAACTGGGTATCAGTGCCTTGAAGATGCACACAGACTATGATTGAGGTCGTAGTGAAGGCCTCCGGATTAATTTTTCAACCGCAGCTGGTTCTGATGGCACAATCTCTCCCCAAGAAAGTGAAGGCCAGCTCCCGAAAACCAAGGTGATGCCCAATTGTACAAATGGCAAAAGAGATTGTTATCCGAGAAAAGTGGCCATAATATTAAGAAGCTTGCAATCCACTAAATCATTTTATTCTCAGTGCTGAGCAAGCATAGCCAGCTCTGCGATCCTATGTGAAGCACAGACAAAGAAACAAGGTCGTTGAAACAAGTCTGCCAAGTCTTCCGAAAAGTGAGCCGCGGGTGTGGCTTATGAAATGTCGCTACTCTCTGGTATGCAATTTGCCTATCAAATTGACTGGTCAGTGCATTAATCTTCAGGGGGAATGATAATTAATACACATTTGCCTTCGCATTGCTGTATCTACTATTGGGAAGGGCGATTTCCTCATGTTAGCAATGTGGGCAAGAGCAAAACTATTGTTCGATGCAAGCATTTAGAAAGATTTTATGAGAAAAAGAGCTCGCGTTAGTAAACTGTAATTGTGTGCAAGCTAGTTTAGTTTCTTAGGCTACTTTGAGGAGATATCCGCGCTGTTCTTGTCGGTTTCATCGGGCAAACATGCGTAGCATGACAGCATTACAGTATACTATATATAGTACCAAGACGCGATATAAATCTTGTTGAGATTTGGCCGCTTTTCTCTGCCCTCTTGTGACCCAATGTAAAAAATTTGGCTGTCCGCTGAGGAGCATACAGGAAACCGTTTAGATTAATGAACCATTTGGCCCAACAAGCACTTTTACAATAGCTGAAGAGATGGTGTAATATTACAAGCCATACGTTTTGTGCAGTGACGTGTTTCCGAGATAAATGGGTTGGAAGTATCAGCAGAGGTGCGCAGTAATAAACTAAGTTCGCTCTCTGCATTATCTGTTACTCTTTATTCAAATTCACAAGAGTAGGAGGTGATGAATTTAGCCTCGCATCATTTTAATGCGAAAGCATTATATGGTTACTTCGCGTCAGCAAAAAGTGTCCGCACGATTATGTCGTTATGTGAGGATAAATGTGTGTAAGTGTGATTGTGTTAGATAGCGCGTGAGTAGATCTCGAAATGGTAAAATATTGGTGGATGGATTGTAATTAGATAAATAAATTGAATTAATGAAAATCAATGCTGTTTGAAGAAGGTTTTGTGTGTGAATGATTCGATGAAACACGATGTAAATGCGTGCGAAGACTGGTTAGTACAAAAAAAACCAAATTGAAAATAAAATAAACACAACTCATGGAATACAAATAAATAAAAATAAAAACAACAATCTGTTAAATAATAAAATAAAACAATTTAAGAAATGAAAACGGACGGAGAAAGAGAGGAAATGGAAAGGATTTACCCGCCACGGTGGCTCAGTGGTTATGGCGCTCGGCTACTGATCCGGAGTTCCCGGGTTCGAACCCGACAGCGGCGGCTGCGTTTTTATGGAGGAAAAACGCTAAGGCGCCCTTGTGCTGGGCGATGTCAGTGCACGTTAAAGATACCCAGGTGGTCGAAATTATTCCGGAGCCCTCCACTACGGCACCTCTTTCTTCCTTTCTTCTTTCACTCCCTCCTTTATCCCTACCCTTACGACGCCGTTCAGGTGTCCAACGATATATGAGACAGATACTGCGCCGTTTCCTTTCCCCAAAAACCAATTATTATTATTATTAAGGGAAAGTATTTCGCATTGGCGCTCTTGAGCAGACTTAAGCAGTGCAGTCCTGTAATTTTTTGTGTACGCTTTCGGGTTCCCTACCTCGGAAACGCCGGCGTCGATCTCTCGATTCCTCGACTCGGTAGAGCCCTCGTTGTCAGTCTTGGAAGTTTTCTTTTCCAGCTGCGACTCATTCTTCATGGACTCGACCGAGGCACAAGCGTACGAGGACGGTGACTGACTAAGCCTAGCTTCCAGCGTTGCTGAGCTCACTGTCGGTTGCAAGTCGTTTGGGTGCTGCGCTCTATCGGGCCCGCTTGCCATCGCGGTAGCGTCTGGCATGCCCAAATCTTCGGTGTCCTTCGAAGCCATGGCCTCTGGGTTCTGCCGGCTTTGTCCTTCGGCTTAAATAAAGCACGAACAGCCGAAAACGCAGCTGGTCCAAATCAGCACTGTCCCGAAGCAGTCTTCTTCCTGTCTTCTTCGTCGTCCCAGCAGTATCCGCTTTCAGACATTGCTAGCCTCTTGATGATAGCCTTAATTCCTAATAAGGAGCAATACACATCGTATAAATTCGAATGTCATCAAGGAACATTCGAAGAATGATTTAAAAACTGAAATGATTACAATAAAACAAAGAACTGTCTGTGCCAGGGTTTGTCCCCTGGTTTGGATTCGCTAATGTTGTTAAAATTTCTTTTTGATGAAACTGAGTATGAACAGCGTAGTTGAAATCCCTATTTCAAATTCGATTGGACGCCGCTGCTACAGCCGTCCTGTTTACGAGCCATTCCTGGCACCAATGGCCTGCGTTGAGCAAGGCGGTCTCCAATTGGTTAAGGGTTGGTGAAGGGATGGGGGATATGGCGTTTTTTTTTGTGGCATGCCCATACCATGTGGTAATAATTCACGAGTGAGGTCGTGGGCGTGATCGTTGCACTGTCAGCTTGGTGTCCAGGAGACAATATTATGAGTGCCGTTTCAAAGTCTGTAACCTTGAGGATCCAAGCTGCCTGCTCACGGACTCGGCCCTTGATGTGGTTTTTGCATGCGGTCAGAGAGTCTGAGATAGCGACTGCCTTAGGATGAGCTTGAATGTCGGAGGATATGGCTACTTCTTCGGCAATCACAACGCATTTGGTTTTAATTGACGCAGCTTAGTAGCCTACCTCCTGGATCGGTAGCTACCGCAGTAAAAATGCCGTGAGATGGGGCGGCCGCGTGTGTATATACATTGTTTGTGGGGATGTAATCTATTTCCTTCCAATGTATTTGCTCTAGCATCTCCTCTGCCTTTTTTAAAGTAGGATGCATATTCTTGGGAAAGGGGTTAACATGAATTTTCTCTGTGACCTTTAAATGTATGTCCGCTCTTTCTATCGTGCCAGGGGTGAGTGCTATTCCGTGTCTCTCGAGAAACGTCCTTCCAGTTTTAGTTGATGAGTCTGATGATTTCTGTAATCCGCAATAAATTCTCCACGATGTTTCGGACGTGGAGCCTCGTGAGTCGGACACTGGAGGGGTGCATTGAAAGTCCCATGACTTGTTTCGTGGTTTTCCTGATGATTGTATTCAGCTTCTCCACATCCCCCCTTTTGAGAAAGAAATACGGCGTCCCATACGGGAATCTGGATAGCAAGAAGGCTTGGAGTAGTGCATGTGCTATTAATGTCAGGACTGAATGCCGGGATGTATTTGCTTCTTAGCCAGGAAATGAGGTTCGTGTCCGTGCCTTGAAAGTCTCCGACAGTACTTGCTAATGTGCCTCGTTCCTTCTTGGTGGGGCCAATGATTCTCTTGAGGAGGTTCCAGCTCTTGGATAAACCGAGCTTGCCCCTGATGCTGTGGCATAGATTAAACCACTTTTCTTGCCAGTTGCTCTGCTTAGGATAGAGCCTTCGTCGCATTTTCTGGAATTCGAGCTCTAAGTTTGTGATTTACGTTCTCTGTTCTTCCATCGTTTGCTGAGAGAGACTTTCGTGCTTCCCTATGGTGCAACAGATGTCCATCAACCGTGGGAACATTATAACTGTTCTTTATCATCTTATTGCGGTGGTCTTTTATATCCGAGAGTCTGACCGTACAAGCTTCCAGGACTAGAAGCACGGACTTGTCTTCTGTGAATATCGCAATTGCCATCACCCGCACGGAAGCCCAGTACATTTTAACAGACTCTAAAACTGCAATTCTAAATTTTGCGCGAGGCCGAGTCCACGTCCCGGCTTTTGGCATACTGGGCTCGCCCGATGCACCCCTACCCCGCCATGTAGAGCTTACATGGGTGCCTGCGCACTCCGGGAATCCTGGAAACGAGGCCGCCAACCTTTTAGCCCGAGGTTCTTTAAACCGGGTTCAGGTGGCCTCGGATCGGGGATTCACGAGGGAGCGAATGCAGTCGTTCAGCGAGATGACGCAGGCCTACAGAGCCTCGCGCCAGCTCTACCCCCCGCCCCACCCCTCCCTAGATAACAAACACGCAACACTCTGGCGCAAACTACAGACACACACACTCCCCTCACCCCTGACCCTAGCCCACTATCACCCCTCCTTCCCCACTCCTGCCTGCACCTTGTGCCCAGAACCATTCGCCTCTTCCCTCCACATCCTCTCCCTCTCCCGGCTGACCCTCCCCCGCGAGGCCTAGAGGACCTCAAGACCTGGGAGGACTGGGAGACCCTGCTGCGCTCGGAGGACACAGCCGTGCAGACCATCGCCACCAGCCGGGCTGCCAGTGTTGTGGACCTTAGGGACATAAACACTTGAGTGCAGTGGGGTCGTGCGGAGACCCAGGGGCGTGCCCCGACTTCCTCTCCAACAATAAAGTTTTTTTCTCTCTCTCTTTCTTTTCTGAGAATAAATCCTCTCTCTATTTGTTCCAGTCGGTGATCTGCGACTCACCGAAGATCCTCCTCCTCTTATTGAAGCGAATGACCGTTTTGAAAATGAAATAGACACTGTCGAAAAGTTTTTCCGTATTGTTCCACGTGGCATCTTTACACCTGAAACATATGGCGAAGTCTGGACAGTGAGTCTCTGCAGACACAGTTGCCGCTACTGGTGGCAGTGAGAGGGTCCGTAATGATAGTTAGTATTTCTCTAAAACAAATATATTTTCGGCCTTTGCTGGTGTCCTTCGGATATCATCAAGCCTGATGTAGGGCATTAGAGTCTCCTGCTGTTATAATGGGACTCTTTTCTGCTAGCCTTAGACCTTGCTTGAAAGGAAGATTGAACGTATGATTTCTGCGTTTACGTCTGCTATATATATTTAGCTAAAAAAAAACTTTCGCAGTCATAACGGTTCGATGCGATCGATGGAAACACTTTAAAACAAATATTTAGCTATATATGAGAAGAATGGACCATTACCGTCCATATTTCATGACAGTATCCTACAAGTTTCCAATTTTTGAAATTTTTGCCCGAGGATGTTGCAAATTTAGTAGTCGTATGATCCATAGAAGATCAGAGTTCGGCCCACGCCCTCAGGCTCTGAACCACTGCGGTGAGTGGTGCTGGTGGTGGTAGTGGTTTTATTAAAAATAATAGTAAAAAGGAAGGAAAAGATTTTTTGCTAGCCCCGGCATCTGCCATCGATACTGCGGTGAGTCCACCTTGAAAATGAGAAAAGTGGTTAGGACGCTCGGCTACTGAGTCGGAGTATCCGGGATCGAACACGGCCGCGGCGGCCGCGTTTCAGTGGAGGCGAAACGCTAAGGCGCCCGTGTGCTGTGCTATGTCAGTGCACGTTAAAGATCTCCAGGTGGTCGAAATTATTCCGAAGCCCTCCACTACAGCACATCTTTCTTCCTTTCTTCTTTCACTCCCTTCCTTATCCCTTCCCTTACGGTGCGGTTCAGGTGTCCGGCGATATATGACAGATACTGTGCAATTTCCTTTCCCTGAAAACCAATTTTCAATTTTTGCTCCTGACCCGCCGCGGTGGCTCAGTGGTTAGGGCGCTCGACTACTGATCCGGAGTTCCCGCGTTCGAACCCGACCGCGGCGGCTGCGTTTTTATGGAGGAAAAACGCTAAGGCACCCGTGTGCAGTGCGATGTCAGTGCACGTTAAAGATCCCCAGGTGGTCGAAATTATTCCGCAGCCCTCCACTACGGCACCCCTTCCTTCCTTTCTTCTTTCACTCCCTCCCTTATCCCTTCCCTTACGGCGTGGTTCAGGTGTCCAACGATATATGAGACAGATACTGCGCCATTTCCTTTCCCCAAAAAACCAATTATTATTATTATTTGCTCCTGCCCCGCCGCGGTGGCTCAGTGGTTAGGCGCTCGACTACTGATCCGGAGTTCCCGGGTTCGAACCCGACCGCGGCGGCTGCGTTTTTTATGGAGTAAAAACGCTAAGGCGCCCGTGTGCTGTGCGATGTCAGTGCACGTTAAAGATCCCCAGGTGGTCGAAATTATTCCGGAGCCCTCCACTACGGCACCTCTCTCTCTTCCTTTCTTCTTTCACTCCCTCCTTTACCCTTCTCTTACAGCGCGGTTCAGGTGTCCAACGATATATGAGACAGATACTGCGCCATTTCCTTTCCCCCAAAACCAATTATTATCATTACGGCAAGGTTCGGGTGTCCAGCGCAATAAGTGAGACAATTATTGCGCCATTTCCTTTCCTTTTTATTTTCATTTATCCACTAGAGGCCTCTTTCTCTCTCCATCCTTTCTCTTACGTGCCTCCGTTCTGTCACGACGCGGTTGAGGTGTCCATCGATTAGCGAGACAGTCACGGCGTCTCAGCAATAGCCAGCGCTACCCAAACCCACACTCCTTTCCCCTGAATAAGTTTATTCTACTCCACTGCGCTTTTCCTTCCCTCACAAAAAGATTTTTTTACTAATTTGCTTTAATGCTTTAGTCCTGTTTTTCGCTAGATAAGCAACGCAACGTTACTGCACAGAGAGGGGGTGCCCATGCTATCATCACATCCAATCACTAGCTCAACATAAAAACTTCATGCCGTTATTGGAACAAGGTACTACAGCCGTAAAATTCCCCCTCCTAGGTTTACTCTGAGCAAATAAATTAAAAGAAATCTTCGCGTCATTGACACACTTAGTCCTGTTCGGAACTATAGCTTCTTAGCAAGGAGACTGAAAGCAGCGGCTTCGTTGGCAGTGTCGAGTGAAGGATGGTTTGGGTGTTCGCATCGGCGGCGAAGTAGTTTAGCATCCGCCTCGCGTGGGGAGGCGCGGGATTCGATCCCCATCTTCCTCCGCGTACCCACCGGCGGTATACATGCAATGGGTACAAGCTTTCTTCTGTTATGGTGGTTGGTTTATTTAGGGTGAAATAATTGAGAAATGGGTCTTTGACCCCACCTTGAGAAGTCGAAAATACCTTGTGCCATATGGCGTCATCAAAATCTATAATAATGATCATGATCATTGGTACTGGCAGAAGGCGGCTGTTGCGCTGTGCGATGTCGGTGAATGTTTAGCTTCCCCATATGGTCGAAATTATACCAAATACCTCCATTGCGGTGTCGAGATTAAAAGCCGTGCATCATATATGAGTGCTTTCTTGCACGTGCTATACGCCAGTTCGTGTCACGGATGTTAGCTGTTCAGGTGCACCATCACCGTGCATAAAGGCGGTGCAACAACCACGTATTCGTTCCTACAATACTGGAAAAAAAGAAAGATTTTTGAGCGGGAAACCATTTGAGAACGCAATTTTTTCGTACTGTGTAAGATTTCCCTATAACAATCAATATATCCTCAAATCACCTCAAGGCAGTCTTGAATTTTTTTTTGTATTAACGTTTTTGCTATCGTCAACAGCGTTCCCAATTGGTTTTCAATGGCAGTCTTACTGTTCGAAGCTGATCGATAGCAACGATTTAAAAGGAAGACTTGACCACATATCAGAAGAGACGACCATTACCTTCAATATTCCCATAAGAGTATCTTACAATTTTTCAATTTTAAAATTTTTGTCAGAGAATGTTGCACATATTAGTAGCAGCATGATCCATTGAAAATCGGTGTTCGACCCACGCCCTCGGGCTCTGAACCACTGCGGTGAGTCAGTCCTTGAAAATGAGAAAAGTGGTTAGGACGCTCGGCTACTGAGCTGGAGCACCCGGGTTCGAACGCGGCCGCGGTGGCCGCGTTTCAGTGGAGGCGAAACACTAAAGGCGCCCGTGTGCTGTGCGATGTCAGTGCACGTTAAAGGTCCCCAGGTGGTCGAAGTTATTCCGGAGCCCTCCACTACGGCGCTTCTTTCTTTCTTTCTTTCTTATTTCACTTCCTCCTTTATCCCTTCCCTTACGGCGCGGTTCAGGTGCCCGCCGATATATGACAGATACTGCGCCATTTCCTTTCGCTAAAAAACAATTTTCAATTTTTCCTCCACTGCGGTACCTCTTTCTCCCTTTCTTCTTTCACTCGCTCCTTTATTCCTTCCGTTGCGGCGCGGTTCACGTGTCCACCGCAATAAGCGAGACAGTTACTGTGCCATTTCCTTTCCTTTTTTATTTTCATTTATCCACTAGAAGCCTCTTTCTCTCTTCATCCTTTCACTCCCACGTTCCTCCGTTCTGTCACGACGAGGTTGAGGTGTCCACCGGTTAGCGAGAAAGTCACGGCGTCTCAGCAACAGCCAGCGCTACCCAAACCACCACTCCTTTCATCCTTTCCCCTCAATAAGTTTATTCTACTCCACAGCGCCTTTCCTTCCCTCACAAAACAATTAGAATTTTTTTACTAATTTGCTTTAATGCTTTAGTCCTGTTTCGCTCGACAAGCAACGCAATGTTACTGAGCAAAGGGGCGGAGCCCATGCTTTCATCACATCCAGTCACTAGCTCAACATAAAAACTTCATGCCGTTTTGGCAACAAAGGTATACTACAGCCGTAAAATGCCCCCTGCTAGGTTTACTGTGAACAAATAAATTACGAGAAATCTTCGCGTTGTCGGCACACTTTGTCCTGTTCGGAACTATAGCTTCTTGGCAAGGACGCTGAAAGCAGCGACTTCGACGGCAGTGTGGAGTGAGAGACGTCTTCGGTGATACCAGCGGTGGCGAAGTAGTTGAGCATCCGCCTCGCATGGAGAGGTACGCGTGGTTCGATACCTAGTTCCGCCGCGTACCCACCGGTGGTATACATACGCTAGGTGCAAGTTTTCTTCTGATATGGTGCTTGGTTTATTTAGGGTGAAGTAATTGAGAAATAGGTCTCTGACCCCACCTTGAGAAGTCGAAAATACTTTGTGCCATGGCGCCATAAAAATCCATAATAATAATCATCATCATAAGTGATGGCAGAAGGCGGCTGTTGCGCTGTGCGATGGCGGTGAATTTTGAGCCTCCCCACATGATCGAAATTGTACCAAAGTTTCATTGCGCTGCGGAGATTAAAATCCGTGCCTCATATATGACTGAGTGCTTTGTTGCACGTGCTATGCGCCAGTTCGTGTCACGGATGTTTGCTCTTCAGGTGCACCGCCATCGTGCATAAAGGCGGTGCAACAACCACGTATTGGTACCCTACAATACTGGACAAAAGAAAGATTATTGAGCGGGAAACCGTTTGTGAACGCAATATTTTCGTACTATGTAAGATTTCTCTATAACAATCAATATATCCTCAGATCACCTGAAGGCAGTCTTGAATTTTTTTGTATTATCATTTTTGCTATCTTCCACAGCGTTCCCCATTGGTTTTCAATTGCAGTCTTATCCGTTCGAAGCGATCGATGGCACTGATTTAAAAGAGACCTAACTGCATATCAGAAGTGACGACCCTTATCTTCAATATTCCCATAAGATTATCTTACAATTTTCTAATTTTAAAATTTCTTTTCTGAGAATGTTGCATATTTAGTGGCGCTATGATATAGCTGTGGTATATTTCCCCGTTGAGGGGTATTGCTAAACTACCATTAGTCAAAGGAGAGAGAGAGTGAAAATAAACTTTATTATTATAAAGTAATTACGCACGTGGTTCACCCAGTTATTAATAATAATAATAATTGGTTTTTGGGGAAAGGAAATGGCGCAGTATCTGTCTCATATACCGTTGGACACCTGAACCGCGCCGTAAGGGAAGGGATAAAGGAGGGAGTGAAATAAGAAAGGAAGAAAGATGTGCCGTAGTGGAGGGCTCCGGAATAATTTCGACCTCCTGGGTCCGGGAAGCCATTGGCGAACACGGCCCTCCAGGCCTGACCGATCAGCTGGCGCTGAAGGGGGAGCTCTGTGTGAGGTAGCTTCGCCTCCCACTGCATCATGGCTGAGTTCCTATACACTGTACGCTTTACGTTGCTTGGGGAAGTTCCAAACCATGTGGAGAATGTCGATAATCTCTCCGAAGGCCGGGCATATATGCATTTGTTGTGTATTGCGCGGGCCATATATTATTGTATCGAGCTGGGTTTAATAGTGTGCGGACTTGCATGTTTTCGCCATACATAGTGGCTTCCTGACGAGTAAGGTCTTTGTGGGGGGCTGCGTATTTTCTACGACTTAGTCGGTGGTAGTCTACGATTTCGCTGTATGTTAGTGGAGACGAAGGTTCGGAGGTGGACGGCGACGGGGCTCGGAATGTATGTCCTCGAGCTATCCTGTCATCCGCCTCATTGCCCTCTATGCCTTCGTGGGCTGGGATCCACAGAATACTGTGACGGATGTGTGTACCGGGACTGCGATTCCTCATGATGTGGGCGGCCACTTGGCAGAGTTTCCCAGTGTGGTACGCCTCGCGGGCTTGCTGTGAGTCGCTCATGATTGTAGTCGTTTGCTCAGTGGCGCGAGCGTGCTTGATGGCAAGCTCGACTGCGACTTCCTCAGTGTCCGCTATGCTGTTTCGGCTCTGAGCCGTGGCGCTGGCCATACCCTCCCCAAGGTCGGATGTGACGGTTGCTACCGCAGGAGCGCCTGCCAAATGCACCACACCCTATTCTTATTCTTCTGGTTATTTCACTCTCACGGTCCGGATCTTGGGTACCAACCTGCTTTAAACAGGTGTATTCCTTATCCATACTTCTAATGCTTCGCTTCCTGTCGTAAACGTTTGGTGTCTTTCTAGACTGTTTAAGAGCATTTATTTTGAAGCGAGAGCTTCTCTACGCTAGGTAAAGCCGATTTCGCACTTTCGTTGCCGGGGGACCTCCATGTGAGCCAGAGGTCAAGTGTGGTTATAGGCCTTACCATATATGTAGTCCACCATGGTGTTGCACCATTTGACCTTTGACCCAAACCTTTGACCCTTCAATTAGCCGGTAGAGGGCGGTAGAGTAGGACGCAGCGTTCATTGGGTAACTAACCTCTCGCGATGAACCATTAATTTGACTGCTACCTGCCAGGGTGGCCCAGTGGGCGCGCTGCCTATCCAGTGGGCGGAACGCACTCAATGTTAGAGACGACAAGCCGTGTCATAGTTGCCCGATACACCACAACTTCCGTTCTCTAACCAGGTTTAGCGTTATTTAAACCACAGTATATTTTCCCACATTAATACGTATGCCCAGCGTTCTGCTTTGTCTATATAGGTACTCGATCATACTTTGTGAATAGAGAAGCGTAGAGGGGCTAACCAGCGGTTAGAGGTGCGGCTGTCGGTTGATCAGTGTACGAAGACGGCGCCGAAGAGACATGAGCCGCGTTACAGGGAGCTCGGGCTCCGCAATTTACGCTCTGATTAGAATAAATTTGTTTGCGCTCAGAAAGACGTTCGGTCCGAGTCAGGTTCACGACTGATCTCTGCAATTTCTGTCTGCAACGAGCGAGGCAGCCGCTCTGTAAAGGAAAGAAAGAAGGAACGAGAGAAGATAATTGGTTTTTGGGGAAAGGAAATGGCGCAGTATCTGTCTCATATATCGTTGGACACCTGAACCGAGCCGTAAGGGAAGGGATAAATGAGGGAGTGAAAGAAGAAAGGAAGAGAGAGGTGCCGCATTGGAGGACTCCGGAATAATTTCGACCACCTGGGGATCTTTAACGTGCACTGGCATCCCACAGCCCTCGGGCGCCTTAGCGTTTCGCCTCCATCGAAACGCAGCCAACGCGGACGGGTTCGAACCGGGGTACTCCGGATCAGTAGCCGAGCGCCCTAACCACAGTTCCGGCGTCTGTGCAACAACCAGCGGTCCCCAAACCCCCTCCCTTTTCCCTCACTAAAGTTTATGCTAAGGCCCCGAGAGTCACATTCGACCACATCATGTTCATCTGCCGACAACTTCTACCACCTGCCCAATGGGCCCTCGCAGACTCGGAGGGGTGGGAGGCCGTGTTCTCCAGCTCCGACCCGGCCTCGCAACTGAAGCTGGGGCAGTGGGCAGAGAAGGTCGCCGTCAGGCACGGGCTGTCGGCCACCACCCACGACCAGGAGCCAGCCCACCTATGGAATTGTGAATTATACCACCACCACTCCACTGCGCTTTTCCTTCCCTCAGAAACCAATTAGAAATTTCTTATTTATTTGCTTTAATGTTTAGCCCTGTTTTTCTGGAGAAGCGACACATTGTTACTGCGACCCACCACGGTAGCTCAGTGATTAGGGCGCTTGGCTACTGATCCGGAGTTCCCGGGTTCGAACCCGAACGCGGCGGGCGCGTTTCGACAGAGGCGAAACACGTAGGCGCCCGTGTGCTGTGCGATGTCAGTGCACGTTAAGGATCCCCAGGTGGTCGAAATTATTCCGGAGCCCTCCCCTACGGCACCTCTCTCTTCCTTTCTTCTTTCACTCCCTCCTTTATCCCTTCCCTTACGGCGCGGTTCAGGTGTCCGCCGATATGTGAGACAGATACTGCGCAGTTTCCGTTCCCCGAAAACCTATTTTCATAACCATTGGTTGACGTTGCCTATATAGCATCGGGGAGTTATGCGCAAAAAAAAAACAAAAAAAACTTTATGTATGTCCCGGCAATTAGCTTGCAAAAATAGCTGCTGTCAGCAGTGCCTCTATTTTTGGTCTATTGAAGTGTTCTATATTATAAAAGCTCATATTTGGCAGAAATCCGCAAAAGATGACAATGAAAGCTTGACGACGACACAAATGCTTAAGCTTAGCGACGAAAGCGCTCTTTCTTTCGCGGTTGTGTCCTTCGCACCAACTTCAATTGCGCACAACGTTAAAGTCGCCAAGTTCGCATCCAATTTGCCAAGTTGGCTTATAAAATCTCCATTGTAAGTAAAAAAAGCCCCCTTGTCGTTCGAACACGGTAGTCTAATGATATGGGACAACTTGAATCACTCCAAGAAGTACTTTAACGCCTGAGGTTATTTTCAGTTCACTACCCATTGCTAATAATAATAATAATAATTGGTTTTTGGGGAAAGGAAATGGCGCAGTATCTGTCTCATATATCGTTGGACACCTGAACCGCGCCGTAAGGGAAGGGATAAGGAAGGGAGTGAAAGAATAAAGGAAGAAGGAGGTGCCGTAGTGGAGGGCTCCGGAATAATTTCGACCACCTGGAGATCTTTAACGTGCACTGACATCGCGCTGCACACGGGCGCCTTAGCGTTTTTCCTCCATAAAAACGCAGCCGCCGCGGTCGGGTTCGAACCCGGGAACTCCGGATCAGTAGTTCCTTTCTTCTTTCACTCCCTTCTTTATCCCTTCCCTTACGGCGTGGTTCAGGTGTCCAACGATATACGAGACAGATACTGCGCCATTTCTTTTCCCCAAAAAACCAATTATTATTATTATTATAAGTCGAGCGCCCTAACCACTGAACCACCGCTTTCATGATTTCAAGCTCACACCATAACGTAGTAATTATCACACGGGTATCACAAGCTTGATTAGCACCGGTAGAAAGAGCATAAATAAATTTCTTGCTATTAGGTCCCAAAGAATATGGCTTGTAAGATGACGAATGTATTTGAATGGGCTCAGTCGATCTGCCGCAATGTTCTTGCTGGCGAAATCATCGCAGATCCATAGCTTCTTCCTTTAAAACGAGATGCGTTTGGGTGCCGCCATTATTTTCACAGTTTTTACTTCGAAATGCCCTTCGACATTGGAGCACCTCTGCGTCAGACATGTCGGGGATTTTCTGTCCGAGCACACAAAGAAAGGTAGACATAAGAAAATTTTACCCAAGCTGGCCTGCGAAAAGAAGATTAAGCACTTTGTTTACCTCAGATACCAGGAAGCTGCAAAGCAGTCAGTGGTAGCAACAACAGAAACAAATGAACAATATACCGACGCAAGACATTTAAATAGGAGAGGAGAAATGGACAGTTGAGAATAGGTCACAGTTGACGACAGCAGAGATCACGTTAATTTCTATGTGTCGAAACGTCTTCGGCAGGTGGCTGTGACTCCGCAGGGCCTTTTCGTCCTCTGGCTCATCGACGCGCCTTGGAGTCTTGGCGAACCAGGAGAGCGGCGGATTTCGCAGAATGAACTTCCGCCCACGGTTCCTTTACCACGACTGCCGTCGTAAACGTGGCGACGGGAGTAGCCACGACACTGTTGGTCACCGCGCACACCCATGACACGGGCACCTCCAAGGTCCCGTTCCTCAGCGTGCCGTCAAAATGATGATAGGCGACTTGGAACGACTCCGTGACCTCCCGGCAGCGGAAGTGACCCGCGGCGTTGCATAGCTAGGACACGTGTACACCGGCACCTCACAAACGCCATGCCGAGTGGAATCCTTTGTGAAATGTGGTCGATGGCTCTGGAGAACGTACAGACTGCTCGGTCGCCGACGTTCCCTGATTCTCCGTGAGGAAACTTGGAAGAACTGTCCAGGGGTGCGGACATGACGCCATCTATCCACAGTTGACTGCAGCTTGAGATGAATTCTACCGCCTTCAGCGAACCCATATCGGGCGCCCGCTGGATTCCTTGGTTTGTTAGTCAGGACAGCAGGAGAGGTCCTTTTATACTGCACAGGATGTGACTTGACTCACACTGCGACGATGGCGACTTGAGTCAAGGTACACTGAAGCTGCTATGAGCAGAACGTGTTTCCGCCGCGGCGGTGGATGATAGCCTGAACCAAATTAAACGACCCTCCGAGAAGATTTCCGGAAAGGGTAAGAACATTTCTAAGCTTTCAACTTTTCTGCGAACACTTGACGACTGTCTGCTGTTCTAGGATTCCTCCCTTCCCTTAGACAGCTGCAACTGCATTTCGCGAGTACTGTAACCTATTGCTCCCAGCGCGTACACCTCGCACTGGGTGATCTGGCGCCGACATTATATAGCCGCAAGTGAACGAACTGACAAGAGCTCCATGTACCACCTATTGTTTTGTCGCATACCCTTATCTCTAAAACAGCCAGATGCCGCGGTGGCATTTCAAAAGTTCAGGGAAGGCAAAATGTTATCAGTCGCGACTTTAAGGTCAGAAAAATGCTTGAGTGGCTCACGGCAGAAAATATCCATGAGATAAGTTCCTTGTCTGCACTATCACCGATAACATTCATTTTCACGAGCCGAATAGAGCAGCATTACGACGGCGTTCTGTGGATCACCTGAGAAAGCTCTATAGAAGCATCGCCCATATTATCTCTGAGCTGCGCAAAAGATTTGTGGCACAAAGACGTTTCACAATACAGAGCAAATCGGGTCGCCTGCTTCGAAAACAATCGGTATCACTCCTTAGCAACAAAGCAGGGTGAGAAGTCTGAGGGGGTTTATTCTTGAGCATAGTGCAATTAGAGGAATTACTCAAGGGTCATTCCACGTCAAACGTCCCAAACGTTGCGCTCGACCATCTCTAATTTGTTCAAAAAAATTCATGGGTACTTATGCTAATGTGTGTAATCAAAGCGTGAAATGTTTTTGCCGAAAAAAAATTGTTCGTGAGGTGAGTGCAAGAAAAGGCGAGAAACCAGGCACTGCTCAGTAATTAATAAAAAATTCAAATTTTTAGAAAACACTTCAAAATTTTTTCATTGACATTTACACAGATTCTGTCTTCTGATATACTTTGGAGCATGCACCTTTACACGGCATAAATTTTTTTAAAATCCAAAAGTATATGAAAATGTACATTTTTGTCGGTTTTTTTTTGTTTTAAATATCAACTTGCTCTCGGAAATTAGAAGATAGCCGTTTTCTTCCTCTAAATGTCTAGTACCTAAACAAATTTTGCATTTGTTGAAACTGCCTACATCGAAGTAAAAAAAAAATTGCTAAAGTTACGAAAAGTGCGTTCTGAGCCAAAAACATTCGTTAATTTAACCCTGAGGCGGCATAAGTAAAAATAAAAACAATAGCGGGTTTCATAGGAAACGTTTCCTAAAATGGATCCTTGTACAACCAGTGGTTGTATCTCTACGTGATGACTTTACTTTTTCTTTCGCGAAGGTGCCGGAAATGTGTAGCAGCGAGGTGGGGTTCGAAGGGGCTTTTGACAGCACGAAATTGGTGCTCGAAAGAGCGTTGCTGGGTTGCAAATATCTCCCTCCATATATTATTACCCTTGTGGCATCGATATCGTCTGCTGTCGTATGTCAATGGCAATCTACTATATCTCTCAGTGCGCTTCCTGAGCGTTCATCTATATCTTCTTTTCTCTGTCGCATGAAGAAATACGAAGAAGACGATGAAAGAACCACGCACCCCTCCGGATTGCTGCGATGAAAGGCGATCTGAATAACAAAACCACTCTTCTTTCTGCGATCCCGGCCGCGGCGGTCGAATTTCGATGGAGGCGAAATTCTTGAGTCCCGTGTACTGTGCGATGTCAGTGCACGTATAAAGAACCCCAGATGGTCGAAATTTCCGGAGCCCTTCACTACGGCGTCCCTCATAGCCTGAGTCGCTTTAGGACGTTAAACCCCCATAAACAAACAAACAGTTTCACGACTCGTTCGATACCAAATAGCTCGCTAGTTCCGTGCAGCCCTCTCACGACCTCTCACCACCTCTCACCACAATGGGATGGGATGGATGGAATGGAATGGATGGAATGGGATGGTATGGATGGAATGGGATGGATGGAATGGGATGGATGGAATGGGATGGATGGAATGGGATGGATGGAATGGAATGGGATGGATGGAATGGGATGGATGGATGGGATGGATGGATGGGATGGAATGGATGGATGGAATGGATGGATGGAATGGGATGGATGGAATGGGATGGATGGATGAATGAATGGTAAAGTAATCTTGTAAAAAAAACCTTAAGAGTCGCATCAGCATCAGATGACGCGCCAAACGACGTAGGCTATCACGTCAACTCATAAGCGCAGCACAGGAGTCCTGCAACGTTTTCTTTTTTGTTTTAACTATAATTTGTGGACGTTTTAACGCAGTGCCACGACGATAAATGATAACTGGAATTTGTCGCATGCATCTTTGTTCATACTATATTTTGTCAGCATATTTCCAACGCCTGTACACTGCGGGGATACATAATTATTTGTAATTGTATTATAAACTTACTTACTTCATATCTGCAACCAGCCTTCGCCTTCGAACGGCCGTGCAGTGCAGCGGTAGGCTTGCTCATGTGATGCACAAGTTCAGAGCTCGGTGGTATAGTTTTACATTCCTTGCGGCGGTTCAGCCAGGTTTTGTTGAACTTATTTCCTCTTAGAAGTGCTGCTTAAATATGAAAAGTGGGCGAACCAGTCACCGCGGCACTTTGGAGCTGCACTGAATTAAGCAAAGCATCTATGCATTGCTTGTAAGCGCAGTCGTGTCCTGTATTTCTTTGCTGAAAACGCACAAAGGAATATTTTCCTCTGCAGACGTAGCTTCCCTATACTTGCGCGATTAACAGCTTAGAAACTGTCATAAATGCTTGACCCATATTATCTTGCTTGACATGCGACATTTATAGCACTAGCTTGTGCTATATCCTTGCTCTGTCTACGCCGCTTCGTTGCCTCCTGGGCAGCTTCTGTCCGTGTACCAAACTTCCAAGGAAGCTTCATGATCAGCAAAAAGGTATTAATGACTCGCATATTATCTTGCTTGACCTTTTGCACCATGCATCTTCTTCATTTGTTTACTGTTTCATGGAAATGCAGTGTTTGTTTTATTACTAGGAAAATTTCACTCGCTGCATTTGATTCAAGCTTTCCTGCTCACAAGGTGATTGTAAGATCTTATTGTGGTTTGGGTGCGAGAAATAAAAGAGCGGCTTGAATGGTGTGGTTCGTATGCTTTGTTTTTTTTTTGCATAAACTTTGAGATAGGAGGTAGCTCCTAAAAAGGGCTATTTGCAAGCATATTTCTTATGCTAATTTTGATATGCGCCGTCGTCGACTTTGCTTTATTCAGTGCGAATAGATTGCACTGCTCGGGGCCCACTGTCAGCCGTTTCAACCGTTTCAACCAAGGGAGCGACTTTTAACGATGGAAGCTGCTCTACAATTGAGGTGTCACACATGGAGAATGGTCGGCGTTAAGCAGCCACAACACAGTATGCTGGGCGACGTTGTTTTTAACTTCCATATCTACAGCGCTACAGATGTGACAGAAGGAACACACACAAGTCACACAACAGAGCCACTAGTGACAAAGGTAAGTTTTGTTAAAAAATATATATTTTTTTGTGCGCTCTCATCACTGGCGAAATCAAATGGACCTGTTGTGTTCGGAAGCGTAGAACTGGATCTGTCCCTCCCATCGTAATTTAATTCCTCAACTACAGAAACAAGTCGGCGAGACTGCCTGAGGTGCGGATTTAGGAGGATTTTTCGCAAAACCTCCTTCTCGCTCTTGAAAAGGTCAGGAAACTTGCGAAGGAAAAATAAAGAGAAAGCAGATGCCGAAGGATGAGGAGGAGGAGGATGCGGATGCGGATGAGGAGGAGGAGGAGGAGGAGGAGGAGGAGGAAAGGCAGGGACGTTAACCAGACGAATAGCCGGTTTGCTAGCCTGCAAGGGGGGGGGGGGGAGAAAAGACAGTTGCAGGAAATTGAAGGCACTGTGCAAAGTCACAGCGTTCAGTAAAGTCACAGCCTATCGTGCACGCCAGAAGTCCTCAAAAAGCGGAGCAGTGCCTTGGACGCCTTCACCGCCGACGACCACCGCGGCCAGTGGCCGAGAATCTTCGTTTCCGCCAGTGGGCGCAGGTCGAGATGCTCCAGTGCACGTCTTTCGGCGCTGTAGGCAGGGCATTCACAAAGAATGTGGGCTATTGTCTCATCACACCCGCAGATGGCACATGCAGGGCTGTCAGCCATACCTATTCATCATCATCAGCCTTACTACACCCACTGCAGGGCAAAGACCTCTCCCATGTCTCTCCAATTAACCCTATCTTTTGCCAGCTGCATCCACCTTTTGCCTGCAAACTTCTTAATCTCATCCGCCCACCTAACCTTCTGCCGCCCCCTGCTACGCTTACTTTCTCTTGGAATCCACTCCGTTACCCTTAAGGACCAGCGGTTATCTTGCCTTCGCACTACATGCCCTGCCCAAGCCCATTTCTTTCTTTTGATTTCGACTAGGATGTCATTAACCCGTGTTTGTTCCCTAACTCACTCTGCCCGCTTCCGGTCTCTTAACGTTACACCTATCATTTTTCTTTCCATGGCTCGCTGCGTTGTCCTTAACTTAAGCTGAACTCTTCTCGTTAGCCTCCACGTTTCTGCCCCGTAGGTGAGTACCGGTAAGATTATGCTGTTGTACACTTTCCTCTTGAGGGAAATTGGTAAACTGCCACTCATGATCTGCGAGAATTTGCCATATGCGCTCCACCCCATTCTTATCCTTCTAGTTATCTCCCTCACATGATCCGGATCAGCTGTCACTACCTGCCCTAAGTAGATGTATTCCGTCACAGCTTCTAGGCTCTCGCTGCCAATTGTGAACTGTGGTTCCCTTGCTAGGCTGTTGGACATTACCTTGGTTTTCTGCATGTTAATTTTTAACATGCATACCTATTACCATACCTATTAAGAAGGAGTAATGACTTACTCTGAATGACAGATACGACGTGCTTATGATCGTGTAGCACCTTCAGTACACGATATTGACGCCGTTCGTTTGATCGTATAAACATGTTTAGAATTTGGTTTAATATATTTCTTCTTGCAATACTTCGAAGCTCATTATCAAAACAAGATGATCTGCCGTCCTTAACTGACACATTCGATGGGGATTTTACCGGAAGATCCGAAAATATGGCTTTACTCAACCGCTTCATGGTAGCTTTTTTTTTCGAATGTTTCTCAAGTTTACAGAAAAAGCCGAATCAGCGCTAACGAGGCAGAGCAGTGATTGCTATGAAATATTATGTTCCGCCATCTCTAGACTCTATACGCTTAGAACTTGAAACGTCAGGGGCAATTATCGGACTTCGTTATCACAAAAAATTAAGTTGTCGCATGATACAGGGTGCTTGCCCCTCGCTGTGGATTCATTCGAAGCCTTCATGATACCGTGGTTGACGGGAAATCAGTTCACTAAAGCTATCGTTTTTTTAAGCGGGTAATTTCAATTATTCAGATATTATATGCACCGAAAAAACAATTCGCTGACTGAAGGTATAAAACTGAATGCACTCATATACTCGACACAGCCTAATTCTTTAGCTCAAAACAACTTGTCACATCGCCGACATTGAAAACGCTTTCTAGGATCTGTTTTTTACGACCCCTCTGAACTTGCTACTACTCTCTTACTCACCCGTTAGTGTTATACTGTTACCGTACTGTTACTGAATAGGCAGCCTTTTTGCCTCTCATTGTAGTTTCGCCCTGCAAGCAGAAAAATGCAGTCACAAAGAGAAGCAAATGTTTTGCTGTAAAAGGGTATCATGTTGACGTTGTTCTATATGTCGGTTTATTGCTTCTGTAATTTTCATAAGTGGTCGGTCAATGGTAACTGAGCGTCGTTGAGCAAACCACTGCTTGAATGCCAAGCCGCCTGCATACCAGTGTTCAATATTTTACCTTGTTGTAATGGCTTGGTTTATGGGGGTTTTACGTCCTAAAGCGACTCAGGCTACGAGGGGTGCCGTAGGGAAGGGCTCCGGAAATTTCGACCACCTGGGGTTCTTTAACGTGCACTGACATCGCACAGCACACGGGCCTCTAGAATTTCGCCTTCATAGAAATTCCGCCGCCGCGGCCGGGATCGAACCCGCGTCTTTCGGGTCAGCAGCCGAGCGCCGTAACTACTGAGCCGCCGCGGTGGGTGCCTTGTTGTAATATTCTGGGAATTATTACAAAAATGTAACTAAGTATTTGCAAAAAGCAAATATGCAGCCTTACAACTCACACAAACTAGAACAAGCAATTAACATCTGATCACAAAAAACAAATAAATAAATGAACATGCAGACTAGCTCCGAATGCTGATGTTTTTAACAAGATGCAGAATGATCCCAAAAGTTTTGGAAGACTGTCGAACCCACGCAGCAGTGCTAATCTTTTTCGAATTCGCGTACGGACGACATACCGATTTATGTACTGCATTTCGTGAATGAGTTTAATCGGTTTTCAGCACATTTCTTTTGATGAAAACTATATCTTCGACACGGGAATTTTAGCGTCGGTAGATGGCATTAAGAGAGCCGGAAGAATCCACCGGCTTCTTTTCAGTTTTCAACTGAAATGAGGCACAAAAAATAGCACGTTATAGAAGTTGACCTTTGGAAGTATATATCGTTAAAATTCTGTTCTAGTAGTCATGATCGGGTGGCGGCCATGGATACTTGAGAACCTCATACCGATTAGCCACGTGAGAGCTTCAGTGACGTGCCCCGCTTCTGATGAAGATAGTTTTCCTAGTCGACAATTGGTGCACACCGCACACCACGCCGTCGCACAGTTATATTGGAATTCGCAAAAGATGCGCCGCTACCAAAACGAGTAACGCTGGGGTTCTGTAGTTACCCTGTAACTGAATACGTCGGAGCAGCAACACAGTGCTATAAATGTCAGAGGCATGGCCACATATCAAGACACTGTAACGGCCCCGTGCGCTGCAAAGTGTGTGCTGGCCCCCACTCGCACAAAGAATGCACTTCGAGAGCGCAACCTAAATGCGCTAACTGCGGTGGCCCACACCCTGCTTCCTATGGAGGGTGTTATAAAAAGAAAGCAGCCACAGTTGCTCGCACGGCAGAGCAAACACAAGGGAAACCCCCTAAGCGCCATGAACCACCACCTAACCCCGACGTGGTTTTCATGACTACGGCAGCTCTTTCCGAGAATCAGTCAACACAGCGTGGCAGAGCAGCTGACAAGACGCACGCAGATGCGGTAAAAAAGAAGCGTGGGAAGTCCGTTGGTTCTTCTCCTTCATCAAAGCTACTGCAACGCACTACACAAGACCCGACAAACAGCGTCGCTTGCTCTGACCCTAGGGCGCCACAACATGACAAGAAGATCAGCGGCAGGCAGCAAACCGGAAGCTCTGAACAAGATGTCACATGCCTACTGATTCCGATGCTGTTTGCAGCCATCAAGGCTCTTATGCGTGCAAACCCCTCGTCATAAAGACTCCCAGAAGTAGAAGCTGTCCTTGCAATGGAGCCGTTGGTGTCGGTCTCCTACTCTCCGCAGGGGCGTAATAGCACACTTCAGTAATCATGGCTCCCACAGCGAGAACTTCACCGCAGCTGACAATCCACAACATCTTTCGTACATGCACCATTTTCCAGTGGAACGCTCGCGCGCTACGCTCTAAACTCTCAGATTTCCGACAGCTCGTGCGAGCGTACCGCTTCCCCTTCATAGTCATCTGTGAATCACGCGTCGAGGAAACTTTCCGACTCTATGGATACTATTTCCATCATTCACAACGACCAGGTAACGTCAGCAGATTGCTGATAGGCTTTCGCAAGGATATCCCGGCCTCACCGGTTGATGTCCCGCCTCACAGCGACAATGAATACGTATGCGCTGTCACAGTTATTGCCGGACAACAGTACACTCTGATTGGAGTATATCTTGAGCCAGGCACGCCATTTGATGCTTTGAGACTTGAAGACTTGATAGCAAGGACGCCCTCTCCGCATATTATTTGCGGAGACTTCAATGCTCATAATGAAATTTTGGGCAGCTCACATACATGTGCCCGAGGTGCCAAGCTTGCAAAACTTCTCTCCAAGCATTCAGTTCAGCCATTAAATGACGGCAGCATCACCTACCTCCGAGGCCCGACGACTACCAGCAGCATCGACGTGACATTTGTCACAAGTTCATTCGCCCACAACTTTGGCTGGTGCACTGATTTGGAGACACGTGGAAGCGACCATTACCCAATCCTCATATCGGCTTTCCATGCGCAGAGGAACCCAAAGAAATTCCTTATAAAATCTACAGACTGGGACGCATACAAGGACGCTGTAAGCAGAGGAGTTACTGCGGCAACTCGCAATAAGGAATTAGCATCGACAATTGCGTATTGCCTGAGGGCGAGTACACAACTTACAGCTAAAAATGATAACCTACCTTCAAATGATGACACATTCCAAAGGCTTTGCGCTATACGCAGGCGAGCTGAAAGGAAAGCTCTGCGCACAAAAAGCCTCGATGACCTACGTGCATGCCGACGGGCACAACGTCACATTCGACGCTACATGGATAAACTCAGTCGGCAAAAGTGGCGTGACTTTTGTTCTACGCTGGACGTGCGCAAACCAGTAACCAATATTTGGCGGATAGTTAGAGGTATGCGCACGCCACTTCAACAACTCCACCCCTTCGCTGCACTCTCCCTTCACGAACAAAAATCTATAAAAGAAGTCTCAGAAGAATACTGCAAGCTGCTGTCGGCAGGGTCAGGGCATTCGACACTCTCCGCAGATGGTCAAACAGGCATCCCAAAGGCGGCTGTGCCAGCGTTAGAGCTGCCTTTCACAATGGAAGAACTATCCACAGCTATCGCGGAGACAAACAGGCACACGTCTCCGGGTCATGATGAGGTGACCTATGACGCCATTGCAAAGCTACCCCACACCTCCCGTCTTCGACTCCTGGAGTATTACAATTCTTCCTGGATGGCTGGTGAGGTCCCCACGGAATGGAAGCTGGCGAAAATCGTGCCCGTTTTGAAACCCTGTAAGCAGCCAACAAGCTACGCATCATTCCGGCCCATTGCCCTACTGAGCTGCGTAGGTAAGCTCATGGAGCGCATGATCTGCAAGCGCATAACTTGGTTCCTAGAAAGCCGAAATGAGTTCCCCCAAGAAATGAACGGGTTCCGTCAAAACAGGTCTGCGACTGACAATATCATCGCCCTCGTCTCATCAATTGAGGAGTACCTTCATGCTGGGTACATCCCAACAGCCGTTTTCCTAGACATCAAGGCCGCTTTTGACTCCGTCTTTCACCATGCAATTCTCGCAGCCTTTGGCAGTCTTGGCCTTGGAGGAAGGCTATACAAGTGGATTGGACATTATTTAAAAGAACGACAAATTTTTATTACCACTCCAAACGGTCCAACACGCTTTCACGCAGTGGAGAGGGGCGTACCACAGGGAGCGGTGCTCAGCCCTCTCCTGTTCAATATTGTCCTTATTCACATAAGAAGACACCTTCCGCGTGGGGTCCGCATAACAATTTATGCTGATGATATCTGCATCTGGACCGCGTCACGTTCGCGCTATATTACCCAGCAACGTCTTCAGAGAGCACTATTGCACATTTCGATGTACCTGGCTTCCAGAGGTCTTCGTCTCTCGCCAGAAAAGAGTGTTGCAATGGCGTTTACAAGAAAAACGATGACCCGATATCCGCTGCTCCTAGGCGGACGATCGCTGCCATATGTACGATCTCAGCGATTCCTGGGTGTTGTAATTGATTATAATCTGTCATGGTCACCTCAGATAAAAAAACTCCGTGCGAGGATTACTGCAGCATCGCAAGTGTTCAGGTTCATGGCGGGAACAAGGTGGGGTAGCAACTGCCGATCAATGCTTCTGCTTGAAAAAGCCTACGTTGAAGGAACCTTGCGCTACTGTCTACCAGTGCTTCAAAGATTATCTGCATCAAGCAATAAGACTCTCAATGCCGCACGGAACAACTGCCTGCGAATATGTCTTGGCCTCCCAAAGGGTTCCTCTGCATCAGGAACAGTAGCGGAGGCAGGATGTCTCCCACTAGAGGTAATTGCCGCCCAGGAAACTATGCGTACCCATCTCCGCCATGTCCTGCAAGGGAAGAAGCACTTCCTACACCGTGTCCACCTAACTCACAGCAACTCTAGCTTTGGCCAGGCAGTGCAGCTCCTGCCCCTTCCTACTATTAATCAGCCTCAGAAACTACTACCTCTGGCCTTTCCTCCATGGACACTCTCCTCTAAAGGTGAAGAAGTCTGTTCCAGGTGTGAATGCAAAGAGCCGCATGCCACAGGCAGCACTTCTGCAAGCTACTCTCGCCTACTTAATCGAAGAATATACGCAGCACACCCATATCTTCACCGATAGTTCAACTACTAAAGAAACTTTTTCTTGTTGCCTTTATGTGCCCTCAACTGGCCATGCCCTTTCTTACCGGCTGCAGCGGAGGACCTCCTCTACAACAGCTGAGCTTCACGGCATTAAGGAAGCTGTTTCTTACATCCTGCGCCAAACCGCCGGCCGTTGGGTTATCTTCACCGATTCAAAAGCATCTCTGCAGATCCTGGCCAACCTGCTGAAGAAAACGAATCACCAGCCAGTTTTCCTGGACATTGGGTATATCCATCATCTAGCTATTGCCGCAGGCCACTGCATAACATTTCAGTGGGTACCTGCTCACTGTGGCATTATGGCTAATGAAAAAGCAGATGACGCGGCCCGTAAGGGCCATCAACATCAGAGATACATTCGATGTTTTCTCACGAAATCTGATGCGTCCCAAATGGCTAAAAGTTTTGCGTACGAAGAAACGTATCGGCTTTGGAGTTTGCCGACACATCAGTACCGATTTCTTCACTCAATCGACCCACATCTTAGATCATGACTCTCACCCAGAATTCCTCGACAACTCGAAACACTTTATCACCGACTTCGTCTGAATGCTGCATATACCAATGGCCTGCGATACCATTTTGAACAAATGAACAGTCCGCATTGTGACAACTGTGCTTCGATAGAAACTGTGGAACATATCCTGCTTGAGTGCCCTGCGTATGCTAACGAGCGTGCGTACTATGAACATTGCATGCAGAAGCTCTGCCCAGTGCCCCTAACAATGGACAAAGTTTTAGGCCCCTTAGCCTGCTTCAGGCAACAGAGACTTGCAATGAACTTTCTTTTTACATATTAAAAAAACATTAGACATCTCGATAAGCTCTAAATTCACTTGCAGGTTACCTTCATGCATTCTTCTTGCAGTGAACTTCGTCAGCCCATTCGTCGGACTATGCACTCCATCATTCCATAGGTTACATCAATACTCGCCACTGCATCCTTAGTACCCATTTCATGGCTGCATTTTATCTTCGCTTTTTTTTTCCACCTCTTCCACGCTGCTCTCCTTCAGTCTTTATCTCCCAAATTCCCCTCCCTACGCAGAGTAGCATGCCAGCGATATTGAAACGCCGGCTAAATTCTCTGTTTCTTCATTAAAGAGTCTCTCTCTCTCTCACTTCTGCATAAGTTACCTGCATATCCTGCGTCATTTGTATATGCATCCATAAGAAAACTTAGTTCATACTCATTGTGTTGCACTCAGAGTGCTATTTTCCTATGAGTGGGGATTTATTAGCGTAAAAGGTGTATTTCTCATATTGTACATTTTACTATGCATAATGTACATATAGCATTATATGATGTCCTTGCACATTTTGCCTTCATTTTGCCCATCTTGTTAGCCTTTTCCAAGGGTTGCAGTCTAGTCCTCAATAAATATCCTGCACCAGTCAGTCTTTTAGTAGAGAAGTGCAGGTTAAGATAGAATTTTAGCTTGTTAATTGCGATTTTTTTTTCTCAGCAAACGTGCCCCAGGATGTGTATGCATCATCTTCTCCCAGTTATTTATGTCTGTTGACTGGGCAGTTCAAACAGTAAAAGACTCACTGCCTCTCTAAAGCCTTTGCATGTAATAAGCGGCCCATTACTGTTCTCGCTATCTTTCTACCTTAATTGTGTTTCATTCGAAACTGCGCCACTCCCCGCGAGAGGTAATCTTTCTTTATTCCAATAACCGGCCATGATTTTCCCCCAGATGCATTCGCATGCACGCCCCGCCATGCAGTTTCTCTCAGTACTATTTTTCTTTTCATCCTTAGCGCTCTGGAAGGGAGGACAGGTAGAGAAAAGCCTGGAAGGGCCGTTCATGGCCCGCAGCTGGTCGCCGAAGAGGCTTCGAATACTGCGACCCAACTCAAATGCCTGCATTGTTGCCGTCCTTACGTAAGGCTCTGTAGAGGGAGCATGCACCGACGTCACAATGGCGGCCGTTTTGTGGCGCATGTAGCAAGGCAAAAGAGTGTATGCATATATCATCCAGCTTATCACCACACGCTCCGGCTTGCATATCTCACGCTGCACTCTGTACCACAAAAGGGCACCCGTGACGTCACATGAATGCGTAATGTTCCCATCTTACGACGCGAGGGCCGCGGCGCGTTCGATAACAATAGCGGATGTGTCTCGTGTAGGCCCTTTCCCGGAGCTCATTTTATGCTATCTTGCCTATGTGCTTATCTAAAAATACGAGGTGCAAGACGAGATAAGACGAAGGGCAACTCGTGACGTCAGGCGTACACATTTCTCGCATGGCGGACGGACATTTCGCCCTTGTGCCAAATCTTTTCAATGGAAGGAAGTGCGGGACAGTGAAACCTATTGGTCTTTATTATCAGCTTTCCTTATGCCCTACTATGTTCGCGGAGCCTGATAGTTCGAGTATGATGTCCGTTCTTGTCTGCAAATGTGGACAGTCGAAGTATGCCCGGTAAGACCTCATTGAGAGTATAAGCTCAAACTCATCTGGCTTGAAGAAGACCAGCTTTCCTCAAGAGTATTGTGCACATCTGGCTCGATACTAAACCTCCCGTTGAGATTTCACTTATGTTCAAGGCTTTATGCTTCGGCATTTCCTGGGGCTCAACAGAATCATAAGTCCACCACAACATAAAGCTCGACTGTTTGTTGAGCCGTGGTTAGTCGCAATGTCAGTATGTGTATAACAAAAACGGAAGCATCTAACTCAAAACCTCGGGAATGCGCTTTTTTGCAGGACTGGCGAAAGATATATGGGTGTGGGCACACGTAGCTATGAAGGAAGCCCAGCGTTCGGATAAGAACTCTGCAATCCACTGAGTACTGTTATCAACAAACAAACTTAGGGACATACATCGTTGGAGATGTAAGACGGAGTCAGAAGTCCGAAAATGCCGCTCATGAATCTACCGAACCGATTACTAAACCGAATAACTGCATATCAAAGGAATGTTTAGGCCTAACGCTATACTGGGTATTAAAAGGCAGGTTACTCAAGTTGAGTCGATCCATAGTACGTCAGTATACAATGCGTTGGAGCAGCTTGAACAGATCGAAGTGAAAACGCTTGGTGACGGTGTTGTGATGTGGCATTAAAAGAAACATTTGTAACCTAACTTGTAGAGCATTTTTTCTATTAGTAGCATTCATGGTCCTTGTTCTTGGTTCCTTCAGAAAAAGTGATTTTGTTTTGATGCGTGAAATTTAAAAATAAGGCCCACGATATTTTATTCAAGGGTTTCTATTAGAAAAAAATCATCATCGCAAAAGATGCTTCTGAGGGGAAGTTCGTTTAAAACTTTTTCTAGGAATTTCATCCGGTTCGTCTGCCTCCTGAGAAGGATGATTTTCAATCGGCTCACAGCTTAATAACGTGGTCCACTTCTGAAGCGTGTGCACCGTGCTGCGAGCCCGAAATATGTGGTGCTATCAACGCAGCACGGTGCAAACGAACGTGGTATTTAGAGTCAGTCGTGCGACAGAATTAAAAAAAAAAAACATTTTTCATAGACGAGCTTGAGACAATAACAGCAGCCGCATATAATATCTCTAGGAACAAGAAACACGGTTCTGTTTTTAAGATGCCTACCGAAACATTTCAGCCCCGAATTGGGAGAGAAGAAAGTAGAGCTGTCACAATGGCTTATCAAAAAAAAAAAAAAACGGAAATCGTCAAAAGATGGGATAAATGCTTCGTGCGTACATGCAGAGCAATGTCATTCAGTTTGTGTCACTAAGTTCCAGTTAGCGCTTTAAAGTTGGCTTCATAATGGCGTGAATCAAAATATTAAGCCGAAAGCCTTTAATGGCTCATACTCCCGGTCGAGATCCTGTCCGTCCGTTACATCGCCAACCTGAAGTCACGAGAACGGAAGTGACGTCATACCGTGCGTCCGTCCGTTACGCTCTTCAACTCGATAAGAAACAAAAATCTTTGTGCACGATTGGATTCGAACCACCATCATTCCATTCCACAGCCGAGCGTGCTAACGACTACACTACTTCCTGCCAATGCATGTGTAGTTCTCCTTGTCTAGGACGCCGGAGAGTGTTTGTAGAAAGGCGCCTCCCAAATGCCCTCCAGTGTCTCCAACATTTAAGATTCACAAAAAATTGTGTGCTTAATTAACATCTTAACCACACATCAGTGACACAAACAGCAACACCGCGCTAAAGGCTTTCGCCTCACCGCACTTAGGTCAACAAAGTGGCCCCCTGAATTTTCGAAGTCAGGTGCATTTTTATTACACCCATTCTTTTATTGTTCTTGCTGTTATTGTTATGCTCGTGCTTGAATTGTCTATGAATGAGTGACACTTTAACTGGCTCATGACTGCGACCTTCTATTAACGTTAACTCAGCCGTGTAAAAGACTGATAGAACCATTTTATCGACGTGACACTTTATACGGTGTGGCTGCCAGGATCGGTAGTCAATAAAGTGGTGCATAACGTAAAGCTTTGTGTAAGTAATGGTAGACTCTCATTAGCATTTTTTTGCTTTTTGCTGCTTTGCGAGAAAACCGCTGGAGTGTAGCGCCCTAGTACTGGTTTGAAGTGTCACCCGTACTACGGAATTTGTCCTGTCAAACACTGAGGCGGAAACAAAGTACTTACGCTCTATCCTTTGCTTATTTAGTCCGCCGCACATTACTTTATCGACATCAGTTCCTCGTTGCGTTGTATAGCGATGGTGATAAAGCCTTATGAATTCCCCTGAAACCCTTCACTGATATCGTCCGATATTTCACGTGAAAATACCGGGAACAACACGGTGTAAAAACACACTCTCTAGGACTTCTCTCGTAAAGAAGGTGTTGCACATCACTGATGTGCCGTTTTTCACAATGGTTTTTCACGATGGGTAAGACCACTCAGACTTTTTTCTGAGTGGTCTTGAGAGGCACATACTGTGCGGAATAGGTGCGCCACTATGCAACAGTGTGCGTATTGTGGTTGATAGTGTTCCGAGTAAGTTGCGTGAAGACTTTTTGGGCTTGATTTCTTTACGTAAAAGTCAAAAGTTACTCTAGTACTAAGCATGGTGTTTCAGAAGCTTATCGCCGCTTGGTATGCGCGAAGAAAGGAGACAGTTGAAGATGGCACGAAAAGGCTAACCTCAAGGTAGAAGCTTTAAAAAGCCCGCATTGTGTAAAGAAATTCAGTCCTTGCTCAGAATGGTTCGATTTGTTTTGTTTCTACAAAGAGTTTCTTTCAAACAACACTTGGTTGCCGCCGAGGCGACAAAGCGGCACGCAATGTGCCTCACGAGCTGTCAGCCCCCTTTTTAGTTTCCTTTCACGAAAAGCGGAAGCCAAAGCAATCACAAAGCAGCTGCTGGAGAATCCAAACTACAGCCATCTGCTCAAGGCAAGGAAAAGCATACAGGTTGTCAATTTTCTCTTTACTAATTAAGAAAAACACCTGAAGTCTGGTCCTTCAGCATAATTCAGCAATACTACCCAGAGAGAAATCTTTCAGAGCGCTTAATAGCATTGTGAGGGAGGGTCCCATAGGGCCCCAACGCAATCACCTCTCTGCGACCATGGCCAATAAAAGTTTTTCACTACACTACTACAACAGACAGCACACATGACTCCTTCTCATATACCTTCATTTCTATGCTGTAGATGCGTTGAACTTTGCTTGTGGACAGCCCACTACGCAATCCTTCGGGGCCAACTTCAGTCTGCCCGTTGTGCACAGTGTCACACTACCCCTGTCATTTCCTCCTTCCTGCTCTCTCCCTGTCCCTTTTATTTCCTCTAGTCTGAGAACACGTGCTTCATGCTTTGATAGCAGATGCCGTGGCGAACAAAATGTTTTCCTCTCCTTTTTTAATTTTACTGTCAAATCACCACTGACAATAAACGTAATAACAATAATAATAGTCTGCCCCTATGCAAGGTTAGTCACTTCAATACGAGTACAGGTGACAGGCAAGGATAGTGGGTGTAAAGTGCAACTGAACGGGGAGCCTCTGCATTTACACGGATGGCTACGGGGCCCCGGAAATACAAAAGACTATTCGCCATATGCTACTGCGGCACAACCAATGGCAGAGTCCGTTACAGTGACCAGGTCGTGCCTGTACGCTGCCAGCAGGATAACTCTGGCGCATCAAGGGCATCAAGCAACGAACCAGCACTAGGCCAACAGCTTCGGTCAAATGTTTAGAGGAATCCCCCAATGAGGAGTAGATTTGTAATAAGGGAGTAATTACTCACTGACATCCACCCGAGTGCAGCCATACGGCTAGAAAGGAAAGCTATACAGCTTTCTCAGAAACTTCGCAGTTGAAGAAAGCAGTGGACCCGGGTTCGAACCCCGGACAAGGACGAATTTTCCTTCTGCGAAGTTTCTGAGATAGCTGTGTAGCTTTCCTTTATAGCCGTATGGCTGCGTTCGGGTTGATGTCAGTGAGTAATTACTGCGTAATTACAGGCCAACAGCGCCGACGCCGTTTTCGTGATATGAAAAACTTTGTTATAACGAGTTTGGCGATCCCGCCATTGCGCCGAACAGTACAACTCGGTGAAATCAGCGAAGAAAGCCGCTAAAGCTGTGTTTTACCATATCGCAATCGTCAGCTGGAGCACCGCGGAAAGTTTCCAATGCTATGCGTAACATAGCACTGATGGCAACTTGGTCATTGGCGCACTCTTGCCGAAAGTCCGCCGATATCTTGTTTCAGCTGCCACTAAAGAAGGCCAGAAAGAATAAAAGCCGTGAACTGGTCCACATACCTGCAATAAAGGATATTTTGGAGAACGCTAGACCTCTCTCCTTTCTGCTAACACGCCAGCAATGAAAGCTCACGGCTCCAGATTTTTATAAGCGAATAAAAAGATGCAAAGCCTTACTCCATCCATTGTCTTGATTGAGAATAAGACAAGAGGATAAAAACGTTAGGTATGGTTGCGACAGCACAAAAGCCAACACGTAGGAATCATTTGATAATGCTGTGCTCTCTTTCCTTTCCCCAGCCCGCTTTCTGGCGCTGTTGCAACCATTCTCAGATAATGGAACAGACAAAAGCGTGCGTCCATCGCTCTTTAGGTCAGTGTTCACTGTGCTACGAGGCCTGGTGCTCAAGAATCCTAGAGTCCGTTAGGGCCCAGGACAAAGGAGGGTTACTGGAGCCATATCAAAGAGGCCACGGAGCGGAACAAGCTGAGGAAACTCCTCTGGTGTGAAGAACATCATCTCTTTTCCGGACTACATCTGCCCGTTTCTCACAAGACTTCCAGTCACACCCTCGTCGTGGCGCTAATCGCAATCTTCGAACCTCGATAAGTCGGTGTTTGCGCGCGCTCACGACCACCGTGAGAAGTCGAAGACGTTACAAACCTGCCGAAGCAAAAAAAAAAAAAAAGTTAGGCTTATTCCTGCTGTGCAAAGAATACCCAGGTGTGTACTTCTCTTTTCAACCGTCAAGACATCAGTAGGTCTACTTACGCCAGCGTTTTTTTTAGGCCTATTGCGCTCGTGTTCCTCTGTTCTTCGCTGTTCGTAACGAAGGAAACGAGTCGAAGAGGCACAACAACCACTGGAAGGGGAAAGCTGTCGGCGAATCCTAAGGGGGAAGGAACACAGAGCTCCTCAACAATTCTACCGCTGCTGATCAAGAAAGCGCCGAAAACGTAGACCGCAGTCGACTTCGGGAGCCCTTACTACAACATGCTGCTCAGAGTGTTCCTCTTCGGATGCATTCTTCTGTGCGTAGCAGATACGATGAACTTTGTTAAGGGAGCGCCTAGTCGGAAATCGTCTCGGAAGAAAAAATGTGGGCCGCAACGAAATGCCGAAAGCATAGGACTGCGTTCGATCTGCCCCTACACGTCGATGCCAAGTCGCAAGCTTAGCAGATTCCCTGCCGTGCTACCTAGAGTTCAGTGCCACTGCACGGAAAGCCTCTGCAGCTCCAACGGTGACTTCAGGTGTAAAGAAGTGAAGAGCACATTTGATGTCTGGTACTGCCACCGAAGTGACTGGTCCGTTCGTTTAGACAAAGTTACTTTCACCACAGCATGCGTGTGCGCTAGCAGCCAAGTAGCTAATGGAAATTACGGGCATAAACGACCGAACGTGGATACAATGGGAAGACCTACTACTCAACCGTCATTGCCGCCTGTCGAATTTGTTGCCACTTGCAGAGCGAAGAATAAGAAACGACTTTTCACCGGTCATTTTGGTTAGTCAAACGAGTGAAGAAAAGTTAGGAATCGGGACAAAAACGTGAGTGGCTTTGGAACCAGACTACCCGGACTGATTCTTGTGTATACCCTTCCGATCGCTTGTTTCACTCAAATGTTGTGTTTTATTCTCTCTGCTTGATCTTATCCTTTGTTCTTGCATTTCTATCTCGTGCTTGTCGTTTCAAATGTTTTGAGTAGTTATTTTTTTATATCTAATAAGTAGTCTTCTAAACCGCTGTAATCTTGACGGAATAGAAACATTTTTCTCTTTGTAGTGTATCGGAAAATGTGGTTTTCTGTAGGCCTAGTTACCGACAGGATTCAACTGCACCCGTGAGAATGGCGATGCCACTGCTTTTTATATTAGAACGAGGTTCCTTGTCCATAAAAGGTAACGCACTATATTTCGTTTTTGGCTTCCCGTAGTGATGTAGGTAACTAATCACTGTGGGTTTATATTTCCTGTGGTTAATTCCTTGCTATTCGGATGTATTAAGAAAAGCATGAGCAGCAAACAGAGGCTAACCTTAGCAACTGTATTATTTTTATGCATACATTACTTGATTGGGATAGAGTAAAAAAAGACTATAGTAATTTGGAAAAGAACAGCGATATATCAATTCTTGTAAGTGCCATTCAGGGCGCGTAGCTGATCGTCGAAAAGGCTTCGAACTGAGTGACCCAATTAAAGCACAAGAGTTTAGCTAGCTTTTATATAGTTCCTTTTTTGCATAGTCTCACGGGCCGTTTGCTGCCTATTGCCAAGAAGGCGGCAACAATACTGAAGCAAAATTCCAAACGGATAGAAATGGTCACCGTAATATGGACACCTGCTCACTAAACTTTGGGTTGGTGAGGAGAAGGAAAGACTAACCACATACAGGGAGCTATTACAGCATTAGAGACTGGAAAGGAAAACAAACCCCTAGGCTCACAAAGAACTCACTAAGGAGAAAGTAGTAGTGTTACGCAAACTACAGACTAATACACACCATGTACCTCAGCCTTCTGCATAGGATACATCCCACGTTATATTCAGATAAATGTCCATTTTGTGAACAATACTCGAATATATTTCATATGGTGTGGGCATACAAAAAAAAAAAGGACAGGAGCCAGCAATCATCAGAAACCCTAAAATTGAGCAGTGGGAAGGGATGCTGACCAGCTCACGCCTGGAGGACGGGAAAGCACTGGTGCAACGGGCGAAGCAGGCGGACATCTCCAATGGCGTCCTGGACTAAGGACTCCACTCACTATTTTTCTCGCTCATAAATAGTTTCATTCGTTCATTTTAATTAATTAATTAATTAATCTAGTCATGCATTCATTCCGTGACCCGAGCGACCGCTTTTTGACGGCTCACCGTCATTGTGTTTAATCTGTCGCGATCTCAGCGCCTTTCGCGGGAGATGAGTGTTGCAGTGCGTTTTATCAGAAAATCGATGGCCCAATATCCTCTCCTACTGAGCTCACGTGAACTCCTCCACGGGCGAACTCAGCAGTTTCTCGTTAAATATCGTTATCGATATAAGCATCTCTTGGTGGAAAGCTTCGTGCAAAGATTGCTGCGGCATCACGTAGGTTCGTCCAATGCGCTTTAGGGAAATCCAGTGCTACCTATGCAGCTTTCATAGCGAAGTTTCTATGAGAGCTGCGTAGCTTATCCTTGCAGCCGCTTCCTAGCGCTTTAGTGGATGCCAATGACTAATTTCTCCCTCGTTACACACTTAATCTACACCTTGAGTGATTCCCGTAAAACACGCTATAGGCTGACGCCGCTCCCGCTTCGAGTTGTTGGCCAATTTGGTCTGGTCCTGCCACGTGTTCACCGCAATGGTTAGCTGAGTTGGTAAAGCGACTGCTCCGGAAAGTCGGCCGCCCTGGGTTGGAATCCAAGGCCAAACCAAATTCTTCTTAAATTGCGAAGATTCTTTCAAAGTTCTATAGCGTTCATTTGCAGGCTTATGTCTGCGCTTGGGTAGATACTAGTCACTGGTGATACAGGTGATCACGGGTGTTCATATACACAGGAGGAACACTCAATGGCAGCAACTGCCTCTCAGTGGAGCCCCTTCGAAAAGCTTACGTTGAAGGAGCGCAGCGCTATTCTCTGCCTGTTCAAGACTTGTCTCTCACGAGTTAGGAACCACTGGAAGTAGCACGGAGCAACTGCCTTCGAGCTGTCTATAGGTTTCCCAAAGAGATCCCATTACTTGGAAACTGCAGCGGTAGCCTGGTGTCTACTGCTAGACACCTCTCCGGAGACAAGGTCAAGTCACCTTCGGCAAGTACTAGATACCAAGAAGCACTTCTTTCATCGCATTCACTTAACCAACAGAAACTCAGGTTTTGGCGAACTCTTGCACCTCCTAGATCATCCTGCTCTTACTCAGCCGGCAAAACTCCCTGGGCACTCCGCCTAGGACGTATGCCGACTTCTCGAACTCGCCGCCTCATTATGTATTTATTCATTCTAAACTCACCCCTGAACTCTACACGTCCGCATAGCCGTCCTTGCTATCTGGAATCCGTCAACCGTCGTACATCCAACCACACCAATGACGCATATGTTATTTTAAATACTTCTTTAACTCGTTCTGCGCTCTTGTCTTAGTAGCCTTTCTTTCCAAAAACCCCTCCTCAACGCAGAGAAACATGCTCGCGCTTTTATTATTATTAATAATAATATTGATAATTAATAATAATAATTAATAATAATAATTATCATCATACGGTGGCTAAAATTAATAGTAGGGACTGGTTTATTAAAATAATAATAAAAATGAAGGCAAAGATTTTCTGCTAGCCCCGGCATCTGCCATCGATACTGAAGCACCTGAGCTGGGGCAACGGAAATAAGGGATAGCAGGCAGAATGGAGAAATGGAATGAAAGAGGTGAGGGGACAGAAAGAGAGGATAGGAAAGAGAATGTGGCTTAAATTTAAAAAAAAATGGAAATTGGTTTTTGATGAAAGGAAATGGCGCAGTAATTCTCACTCACATATCGGCGGACACCCCAACCGTGCCGTAAGGGGGTGGTTAAAGGAGGGAGTGAAAGGAGAAAGGAAGAAAGAGGTTCTCTAGTGGAGGAATCCGACCGCCTGGGGATCTTCAACGTGCACTGACATCGCACAACACACGGACACCTATTGCGTCTCGCATCCATCGAAACGCAGCCGCCGCGCGGTCAGTTCTCCATCTGAGAGCCTCTTGACCTCTTTCCCAGGAAAAAAGACGCTAAGGCAGATGGTCGTGACACGGATGGCTCCGATAAAGACGATAATGTGTGAGTGTAAGTGAACAATGGCTTCTCGTGACGGGGCTTAGCGGGCGCGCTACAGCTGGCGGCGCAGACTCAAGACATCGCCACTTCCAGCCACCCCATGTGCAGCGACGTCTGCGAACTGCCGTTCCGGCATCAGGACACCTGCACTGTCTCCTTGACTTTCGAGCAGCGGAAGTCGTCGAGAGGACTGCACTTGAAGCGAACACACTTCACGCCCACATGCCTGCCGTCATTTGTGCACACATATACCGTGTGACCATAGAACCAACGCCAGCGCCCACCTGTTCACCTCCTGTGCCTCATGGATTAGGCCTGCGTGTGGAAGGGCCTCACCGGAAAACAAGAACAACGAATCAGTTGATACTTTGCAGCTCTTTATTTATGTCAGTCGCTTCCTCCAGCGGAGGTTCTGCGCGTACATTTATGAGTCACAAGCGAAACAGCAATATTCAGCTCGGGTATGGCAGCTGGTCGTGGCATGCTGCGAGCCACGTGCCCATTGGTGCACTCAAGAAGCTAGATTATGAGTTAAGCGAACATCGTTAAAGGCAGAACGACAAAGTGTCTGGCACGAATACACAAATACATGTTTCCCTAGACTACGAGAACATTAACATTTCACATATTAAGATAGTAGCTTAGACGTAGTCAACTTCAGTGAACAGTACATGGGGCGTTCAAAGAAAAACGAAACAAAAATTGTTGGAACGTTTGGAACCAGGAGCCTATAAATCCTCTATACACAGTCTATAAACTTTTGTTTAAAAGTAAGCGCAGAGCATTTCTATGCACTGTGTGCACGTTGTATCTAATAAAATGCTTACAGAGAGGCTCTAAATGGCCGACTGTGAAACCAAAAGTGACTGCAGTGAGGCCGAGTTAGTCTACAGGAACAGACTATGTACAGCGCAGAACTAAAGAATGTGGCTACAGGCTGCCTATATATGAAAAAAAAAAGTTTTGCTTATCGCTCAAGCAGGAAATCGGGAAATAAATAAATGTGCAGTGTTTCGAAGTGTTCTCGGTGCAAAACCACTGCAGCCAAGCCCGTCAAGTGTGCGGCGGGTAGGTGGCGTTCGCAGCGCTGCAGTTGTGGTAGTCGCCACAGTCCAGAACGTGCGAGCGAAATCCCCTGAGCAGGTACAGAAGCACGACGAGGATCAGCGAACTGGTACCAGCGGTGGCAGTGAACTCGAAAAGATTGCAGCCCTTCTCGTGGGCTGCAGTCCTTGCGGCCGGCAGAACGCCGGCGAGGACATCTCGCGTCGCCGCTGGAGGCACTGGAGTTAATGGAAGCGCTGGAGGCGCTGAAGGCTCTGGTGGCGGTGCTGAAAATGAAAGCAGAAATTAGTGTCACCAGTGAACGCTGGAGACCTGTATTATAGGGTACTTTTGTAGGGTAGCATTGTAGGGCGCCGAATATAAACGCTTTGAAAGGGCTCTGAAGCACCTTCTGAGGAGAGTGCATAAAGTCGCTCAGTCACTGCATTGTGTCTGCACGCAGCAGAGAGCCCATAATCACACGCGAAAGTTGGCAAGCCGTTTCCGGCGACTTTTTCGTGGTCTCGCATTCCTTAATAATAATAATTGGTTTTTGGGGAAAAGAAATGACGCAGCATCTGGCTCATATATCGTTGGACACCTGAACCGCGCCGTAAGGGAAGGGATAAAGGAGGGAGTGAAAGAAGAAAGGAAGAAGAGGTGCCGTAGTGGAGAGCTCCGGAATAATTTCGACCACCTTTGGATCTTTAACGGGCATTGAATCACATCGACCGGCTTCACCGCTCACCGGACGGCGGCTCGCTGCTGCAGCGTATGCGCTCGCACCCGCGCTCACGAATGGGCGCGGCGCTGCTCGAGTATGAGCAATTGACACAAGGCCCACCCCCCTACGGCTCCTGCGCGCCCTGGCCTGCTGCCTCGGAGGTACAGCGAGAAATCGTCGGCATTGCGGGAAAGCGGAGCACACCCCTCTGTGTTGTGCAGCAGCTGGCCAGAGCCGTCATACACGAGGAGCTCCAAGACCATCTCCTCGTGTACACCGACGGCTCAGTGGCCCGCGACAGCTGCTCCCTTGCTGCGGCGGCCACCATCCCCGCCCTGCGACTGCACAGCCAGCAACACGCAGCCTTCCTGGGCTCCTCCACCGCGGCGGAGTTGATGGGGATCCGGCTCGGGCTGGACCTGCTGCTCACCCTCGGCCCTCCGCCGCCCAGCAGTGCTCTGCTGTGCGCCTCCCGCGCCGCCCTCAGCCTCCTGCAATCTAACGGCCGCGGTAACCCACTAGTGCGGGAAATTCGCTCGCGCATCGAGCGCCTCGCGCAGAGAAGTTGTGCCGTGCGTGCACAGTGGGTGCCCGGTCACTGCGGCATCGCAGGCAACGAAGAAGCTGACGACCTCGCGACCGCTGCACACCAACTACCTGTCAGCGATCTGCCCTTGCGCTGGAGGACGTGCGTGCGGCCATCCATGACCATCTCCGAAAGCAGCACCCCAACCCACGCATTGCGGGAGGTGAGCGCATCGACAGTGTCACCGGCTGTCGCGCACTTACACGGTCACAACGTGCAATGATCCTCCGCGCGCGCATTGGCTGCGTGTGGCCCGGGGAACGACGGGTGCGTCACGGAATCGCGACGAGTGATGTGTGTGACGGATGCGGTGCAGTGGAAACACTAGAACACCTGCTCCTTCACTGTGCCGCGATCGCCAATGCTCGTCGCGATATGCTCGCGGCCTATAGGGCGCAGGGCATACTACCAGACTCCATCAAGACGCTATTGTGGCAGCAGGGCAGTGCGCGCACTCGTGAGCGAACTTTGGTGAGCCTCTGTGCATTCCTCGAACACACGGGCTTGACGTCCCGTCTGTTCTCCGTCAGGTAGTTACACGTAGTGACCGAACGCTCCGCGAGTTCTACCTTGAACGATTAATAACTGGACGCCCCACTCCAGTTGTAACCCACACAGTGTTGTGCGCATGTGTGATTTAATTCCTCTAAAATGAACTAATCACGCGCACAACCTGGACACATTTCTTATTGTGTAAATAGTTTGTACATATTACTTCTACCCCTATCCTCCCTTCCTGTCCCCTCACCTCTTTCATTTCATTTCTCCATTCTGCCTGCTATCCTTTATTTCCGCTGCCCCAGCTCAGGTGCTTCAGTATCGATGGCCGATGCCGGGGCTAGCAAAAACTTTTCTTTCCTTTTTGCTATTATTTTTAATAAAACCACCACCACCACCACTGACATCGCACAGCACACGGGCGCCTTAGCGTTTTTCCTCCATAAAAACGCAGCCACCGTGGTCGGGTTCGAACCCGGGAACTCCGGATCAGTAGCCGAGCGCCCTAACCACTGAGTCACCGCGGCGGGTTGTTTCACGTTCCTGCATGCGTATACGCCGGTGAAGAGATGCCCGCGGGTCAGCCGCGTCGCTCCGGCGGGTCAGAAAGCTACCCCCCCCCCCCCCCACCCCAACGGGGAATTCCAGGAGTGCCGACCTTTCAGCGCGAAAAATCTCAGGAGAAAGAGGGAAAGGCGCGAAGACGCTGAAATTGAAATCTTAAAACGCAGCCGCCGCAGTCGGGTTCGAACCCGGGAACTCCGGCTCAGTAGTAGGGCGCTCGACTACTGAGCCGGAGTTCCCGGGTTCGAACCCGACCGCGGCGGTTGCGTTTTTACGGAGGAAAAACGCTAAGGCGCCCGTGTGCTGTGCGATGTCAGTGCACGTTCAAAATCCCCAGGTGGTCCAAATTATTCCGGAGCCCTCCACTACGGCACCTATTTCTTCCTTTCTTCTTTCACTCCCTCCCTTATCCCTTCCCATACGGCGCGGTTCAGGTGTCCAACGATATATGAGACAGATACTGCGCCATTTCCTTTCCCCAAAAACCAATTATTATTATTATTATTATTATTATTATTATTACAGATGCTTATTGAAGTCAAGATTTTAATTAGAGCCCACGGGGGGCTTTCTCTAAGCCTTGCAGTGTGTCTCCTGCATTCATCCGTGGAAGACCTAGCCTTCGGAGGATGTAGTACCAGAGTTCTTCTTACCTTAAAGAGATTGAAAACGCTGGGAAGGCATAACGAGCCACATATGGCATGACCCAGAAGCCAATCCCCTTGGCCGTAAACTTCTGACAAAGAGGGTATCATCGCGGTTATATGTTCTCGGCATTTCGTGATGTATAGTAGAGTAGCATAACACAACATACCGTTCTAATACCAAGAAAACGCCCCACACCCGCGCGCGCGCTGGCTGCCCTTACCGCTTATCGGGCAGGAGCTTAAAGGCAGCCTAGCGACAGCGCTGTCCTCCACCGAAGACGCTGCGCCCCCTGCTTCTTTGCTCAAGCTGCCGGTTATGTCTCGGACGTTCGCCACCAGGACGTCCAGGAGACAAGAGCAGTCCACGTCCGAACCCTTCCGAGGCTTCTGCTTCGGTGTCCCAGTGGCAGCAGGCACGCTGGACTTCCCAGATGACGTTCCAGCGGGAGTCTTGGATGTCGTCTTGCGCGACTTCGTCGTCGACCGGCTGAATTCAGCTGAAGACGGACCCGACCGCCTCGTGTCCTGCTTATTCTGGGCGGCGCTGGAAGAGCTCAACGTTTGCTTCGGTGATGGCGGCGCGGTGCTCTGCTTGCTTTTGCTGGCCGAGTTCGTCGCTTGCTCGGGGGCGTTGGGACGTTTGGACGAGCTCGAGAGTAGGCCGCGCTTCTTGAAAACAGGCGACAGCGGCTCGTCGGTGCTCCCGGTGTCCTTGGAGATCGTTACGAGGGACTCGCTCGTACCGCCCGGCGACATTGTGTGCGTTGCCTGCATTATAGGGTGACGATCTGCATTATAGGGTGCTTTTATAGCATTATAGGGTACGAGGCGTCCCATATGGACTCAAACGTCCGAGGCATTACTATCCGGGCGGAGCCCAGCCCCTATCCCTATCACGGAGCAAATTTAGCCAGGAATCGGTTGAATACGTATGACAAGCTCACCCAAAATTACGGACTTGACTGGCGGATTTGCCTACAGGCCGATATGTTCCTACCCCGCATGCACAGAATCTCCTGGTTCCAGCTCCAAACGCACGCTTTCCCAATTTCCCCAGTTCTCTCCCATATCTACTCCATCCTCTACTCTCTCAGCTGCAGATTATACGATGAGCACGCTTCCCTATCCCACATCATGTGGGCCTGCCCTATCACGCCCTTATCCCTATACCAAAGAGCAGTGAGAGACACGCTGCGCAGCTCGGAGCCGCGTCTTTATAGGGCTGACTCTGTCCACGAGGCGCATAGGTTCTTGGGGTTGACTTGCATCATGAGGCGCTAAAGTTATTCTCTGTCTGTCCAGCGGAGCCCACACCGCACTTTTTGGGGACAAAATAGTTTAGGGAAAGATGGAGTACAAATAAACCTGGGTATAATTTTCTGAACCATACAAAATGGATTTGGCACCAATGGTCCGGCCCTCAAACAATACTGTGTCTACTGCTGCGTCTGCTGCTGCAAAATAAATATTAAAAAAACCGAATCGTTACGAAATAAAATGCCTGGTTGCCCTTATCATTACCTGTTCCACTTTCCATGGCTCGGCGGAAGCAGTCTCTGGAAGGGATAGAAGAAGCTTGTCCTTCTTAGTGTCAACGCTCCTGGAGCCGCTGGCCTTGGTCGCGCCGGTCTTGGAGTCCCGAGCCTTTGTCGGAACAGATCCCCGCTTGGCGCTCTTGGAGGCCGGCTTCTTTTTCTTGCTGGGCTTGCTGTCCTTGAGCGTGGATGACGAGGGGCGTGAGCGCAGGGGCGGCGTGCGGCCCGCCGTGGCCTGCAGTGTTTTCGGGCTGCCAGCCGGGTTCCAGTCGCTCGAGGGACTCGTCTCTTCGCGCGTGCTTCCGACTGTTGCCGTAGCCGTGTCGGACATCGCCGCCTCCGTGTTCTGCGGCTTGGACGTCATGGCTTTGGCTGCTCAAGCTTGCGGTCAACGTTGTCGCTCTCAGTCCCAGGAGCTTCTCAAAGGCCGTCTCGACTCTTCTTCTTTACCTCAGTGAACATGGCGCATACCTTGGCTGGCTTTCTTCTCCTTCTTCTCCTCCTCGTGGCTCGCTCGAATCTTTTCTCTCTTCGTTTCATTGGCCAACAACAACATCATCCGCACTTATGCATACGACGTGCCCGTTATTCCCACCGAGTTCACAGCAAATTTATACTCTATATGATGGTATTGAGAATTGCGTTCTCCTTGCGTTTTGCTTCGACGACCCGATCTTCGGGACTACAGCGCATTAGCAACGCGCTCGAAACAAGGAAGGAACGCAAACACAGGAGCTGCGCACTCGGGCGCTGTAGTCCCGACCAGGGACAATTAACTGGCTAGCCAATATTAAACCCAGTATTCTGTTCCAGGCCGTTTTAAATGCAATTCTTTTCCGTCATCGTCCTCTTCACCATTGCGTTATCGTAACAAGATGATGATGTTAAACATGTACTCTATTTTATAAGAAGTTTGCCCCGTCTGTGGGTGTGGGGGAGGCCCTCAGCCCTGGGCTCCGGCAGCTGCTGTCACCAGTCTAGCCCGGTCTACTAGCTCTCGCCGTTCATTTGCAGCAATGCATGCATGACACTTAGGGCTCTGATAATGATCTCGCAGTGGTTTCTAGCCGCCATTACAAGCACACGGTCGCAAGTCCTATGCGCCATCATGTCAGCGACCGTTTGAAGGGCGCCGGAATACAAAAGTGGTTGCAGTACTTAGCCAAATATTATGTCAGCCCGGACAATGAGGATTATACCGAAGCCTACCGTGCAGCTTTAGTGCTATCACCGCTATCGCTCTGGCAGAGTCTACAGCAGGGAAAATGCGCCTCCCGTTGACCTTAGACAGCCCTTTTAGGGTATACCCCTCCCGGGCCAACCTAGACTGCATGGCCATATATGGCCCTCTCATGATTTGCAAGAGTACTGTGGCCGCAAATGGCGCAAAACAGGGATATGTGCAGCTCACGTGGAGAATTATTTGTGAAACTTAGTAAGTTCAGGCGCCCATTTATGAAACACGCACGTGTGTACGCGTGTACTGTTTACTGTTTCTCTCAAGCAAGAAAATTCTTGCTGTATAGGATATTCGCGAAGCGGCGTCCTTTAACTAACATCTCAGGCATACCGCAACTTCACTGAGGTCCCCTTCTAGGGTCCCCTTAGAAACTTAACTCTCCTCCACAAAATTTTCTTTTTGCCCGCGATAAGAAACAAGTCGACAAAATACCGATTTTGAAATACGCTCCGCTTAATCTATTAGCGCTTATGTATGCATAAGACGGGAAGCAATTACTTATGTGTGATGGTTATCCTAAGGTAGGTTCGGCGCATTTCAGCTCTGCGGATATCCTGAAGGAGGAATATCGTACCTGGATGCACGCCCCCTCGCCAAGGGTCACTTCCGCCCAGGTTTAGGACTGTTGGACGTGTATATCAACCAACAGTTCGACGCTTTTACAGCGAGCCCGAGTAAACCTGCCCTGAATTATGTATGTTGTGCCGTAGAAAGAACATTTTACCGGAACGTCTCTTTGAATGACAGTTTTACTGATTTGCGCGGTAAATCAAAACCGAGAAAGCTGCACACGCTGAGCAGCTGTGCGACCTCGGTACGGTAATGGAATAAAATCTCAGCGTGGTGCACACATGTCTTTAGTGCCATAAAGTAGCGCCAACATATTAACGTCGACGTTTGAAATAAAGCAGTCTGAAGTTTGAAAAAGAAAGAGGCTCATCTCTTGAACAGACAAACCCTAGCTAATACTAGTGCCAAGAGTGCACTGCCATACGTGATTTTATGTATTGGGTATTCAGTATTATTGGAAAGGAAAGGATGTGGCGCAGTAAATGTCTCACATCTCGGTGGACCGTGACCCGAACCGCACCGAAAGGAAAGGGAGGAAGCTGGGAGTGAAAGAAGAAAGAGTTGAAAAAATTGGTTTTGGGGGAAGGGAAATGGCGCAGTATCTGTCACACATATCGGCGGACACCTGAACCGCGCCGCAGGGGTAGGGATAAAGGAGGGCGTTAAAGAAGAGGAAAGGAAGAGAGACGTGCCGTATTGGAGGGCTCCGGAATAATTTCGACCACCTGGGGATCTTTAGTCTGCACTGACATCGCACAGCACACGGGTGCCTTAGCGTTTCGCCTCCATCGAAACGCAGCCTCCGCGTAGTGAAGGTCTCCGGGATAATTACGACCACCTGGGGATATTTAACGTGCACTGACATCGCACTGACATATTTAATATCTGTTGCAGGTCCTTGTACCCAAGATATTGAACTTATTTTTGGAATATGGGGGAGTGTTTGGCTTGAAGCACCCTGGCACGGGTCGGCCCGGTATTGCACTGCCTCCGGGATCGGTCCGGGGCATATTAGTGCGCGCCTTTTCTTTCTATCTTTGCTTTCCTATCCTTTCACTTTCCTACTTTCAGCACGCGGCAGCGAGCGTGGCTCGGCTTGAGCCAGTAGACAGGCCCGTGCACTTTCCTTTTCTTCTTCCTCTCAGCAACAGCAGCAGCAGCACAGCACACGTTGAAAAAATTAATAATAATAATTGGTTTTTGGGGAAAGGAAATGGCGCAGTATCTGTCTCACATATCGTTGGACACCTGAACCGCGCCGTAAAGGAAGGGATGAAGGAGGACCTGAGAGTAGAAAGGAAGAGGTGCCGTAGTGGAGGGCTCCGCAATGATTTCGACCACCTGGGGACCTTTAACGTGCACTGACATCGCGCAGCACACGGGCGCCTTTGCGTTTCTCCTCCATCGAAACGCGGCCGCCGCGGTCGGGTTCGAACCCGGGTACTCCGGAGCAGTAGACGAGTGTTCGACTTTTGCGTTTCTCCTCCATCGAAACGCGGCAGCCGTGGCCGGGTTCGACCACGGGAGCTCTCCCTTCACCTTCCTCCTTTCCTCTACGGCGTAGGTGAGGTGTCCACCAAGAAGTGAGACAGTTACTGTAACATATCGTTTCCTCAAAATCCCCTAATTTTTACGTTTCTATGGCTGCCGCGGACGGAATGGAACCCGGGACCTCCGGCTGAGTAGCCGGGTGCTCTAACCACTGAGCCATCACAGCGGGTCGGAGTAAAAGAAAAGAGGAGAGAGAGAGAGGAAGAGGTGCTGGAAAGTTTCGGAATAACCGGCCCTATCGTTTGTAGTAGTGGTACAGCTTTATTCATCGGAATTTTGACGAAGAGAATCACGGGATATTCGGATTAAAGTTCATAGTGGGCTCTTTTCCACACTGGACGTCAGGTGGCTACACGGCACAGCCTTGCAGCGACTTCTTCGGCCCTGCCCATGTCTACCTCCGGGTCCGAGCTGGACAACGCAGTCTCCCACTGCTCTAGGTTGGCTAGTCGCAAATGGCCCGGAGACTTGTCTGCGGGGCATTAAAAGAAAAGTGTGATTGAGAGGGGCTTAGGGTGCCCCGCTCTTAACTCATTCCGATGTGAATTCGCCCGGGGCGAAATTGAAATAAATGTACGGATTAATAAAGGTGCCTGTTTGTAACTGCCCCCAGACTAGTCCTTGCCTTTTGTTGAGCGAAGGGTGCGGGGGAGGAAATTTAGGTCTATGGTTTCTGTATAGTGGGAAGTAATCTCATGGTACGAGACCATTCTCTAGCCGATCGGAGATCCGAATCGCCCATCACCCGGCCGACGAATTCCAGGTCACATTGGTTGGCTTTCTTGTTTCGCTCAATGCCGGAATGAACTGGAACCCATAGCAGTTTAATTGGTCTTAGATTTTGTCGCGGTAATTTTTATATAATTCTGAATGCTGTGTTGCATACAGAGCTTTTCGAAAAGCTCCATGTTGGAGTCGCTTATTATCATTTCGTAATAGGTTGCAGCAACAGTCTAAGCTATGACAGCTTCTGGTTCTGATGGGCGGATCGTATTTCTAATGAGGTGCCATTGACTAGATTTCCTGTGTGATCGACTAGCGCTATAGAAAAAGCATCTTGGTTGAGTACTCAGCAACATTAACGCTTGCTGCGTTGAGTTAATTGAGAGAAGTGTTTATGGATTGCTTTAGCTCCAGCCCTTCTCCTGTCTTCATCATGCTCCGGATGCATGTTCTTAGTTCAGGTTTGACCTGCAACTGTTTGTGTATGTGATTTGGAATGTTTCGATAGAGTCGATGTGTGTCCTGAGAGCCTATGTTGACTTTTTCTAACGCAAACATGTCGGTGGTAAGGGAAGTCTTTCGTATTTGGAGGTTAAATGAGCTTCTATCTTTGAAAAAAAAAATGTAAACAGGAAATTGATAGTCCATCTTAAAAAGAGCTGCAGCCCAGGGTTGCAATGAAACGGATGAAAAAACGTCAGTAACATTCAAGTTTGCTTCATTAGATATCATTTTGCGCTGTCATGAAGTCAAGCCGGGCCTTGAGTAATAAGTTGAAAAATGTGGATTACCTTTAGCAGTTATCCATACGAAGCTCACTGAAATTCGTGTGCGACATACCCTCTTCATCTTGGGCTGCAAGCTTAATATGGAGGAGGCGGGTTTTCGGGTAGAGATAGGGTTTAGCCTGTCATCGGAGAACTACTTAGCACGCAAAAGTCATGTTTCACCTGAAAACGAAAACGCTACAGCGTGATAAAAAGCGGACATCCTTTTCCGTCCGGAGACATATGGCCACTTGCTGTGCAGACTACATTAAGCCACGTACACACACGTGCCTTACCCGGCAGCGCGCGTCGATGCGTTCTTGAAAAAAAAAAACTAAAAAAAAACTGATGGGCAAGGTAACCGGTTGTTGGAAAGTACACGTGGCGAACTGAATTAAGCGTGCTGCACAAGCCTGGATCTGATCATGTGAACCTCGATTCAGACCAATTGTGTGCACCATTCATCCTATCGTGAACACAAAGGTACGGCACGACACGTGTCGCATGATACCGTATGCCTCGTCAGCGTTATTTGAAATATAACAGGCTCGCTTACGAACTTCCGTTTGTCCTAAAGAAAAATTCAGGATAAAAGTGCGCTTTCACCGTGGCAAAAGTTTGCCCGCGAGAAACAGCCCCATACAGGCTCGTGCACATATGTTCGTAGTTCGGTTCGCTGCGTTCTTTTCTTTAGCTCTTTTTATTTACGCGGCTTTTCTAATTCATCTTCATCATCTTCCTTCTTTTTGAGCTACAATAAGCGTGCCACATTACAAGTGCACGATGACGAACGGCTGGCGGTTTATACTGGATAGGTTGAACCGCTAGCTCGGGATATAACAATTGAGGCCGCTGACATTACATGCGTCCTAACTGAAGCGGGCTTCATATGTCACGCGTGTCATATCACACGTCAGGCAGTACTAGAGTAATTAAAGTTCTCGTTTAAGAGCTCTTTTGCTACATGCTGTACCTGCAATCCTTATTGTTTCACTGGTGCGCTGCCTCCCGCTTTTTCTGAGGGCTGTATATGAGAGCCGAATGACTTCATGATTGTTCAGTTTTCTGAAAAGAGCTCTTTGTTTGCCTTGTGTAAAATGTACGAAAGTTGTAGGCTTTGAAAGCAATGAATTCATGCTGGTTGTTCCTTTCTCTAACACTTGACACTCCAGTAGAAAGAGCTTTGTGGTCGAAAGAATGCAAGAAAATACAACTGAATTCCCTCAGCACGGGGCACGCGCCTCAGACTTGAACTTACCCTTTCACGCGCCTCATTTTTTTACGGCTGAAAACGAAGGCTACGAATTCTTAAGAACACAACAGTGCGAACCATAAGATCTTGTGGCTAAATGGAGCAGTGCGCGTTGCCCTAAACGGAATTTTCCCGGGACTTCTACTGGACAAAAGCCCCGCATTGAGTCATGCGTTAAAGCTCATTTTCTCATTTTGTTATTGAGTGCTGTTGGTGATCTGATTAAAAGTGCGCTTTAACTGCTTGAGCATTGTGAAACGTGGACACCGCTCGCCACAAACGTGGATTTTCGCGTTTCCTGCGCTCACTGCATTGCCGAAAGGCGTCGCTGCGGTCCCGCTGTTTCGCCCCGTGTTGTGCTTTCGTTTTCGAAGGAAGCATGTCGTGCGAAACGGCGTACCCAACGTTAAAGAGGAAGATCCTATTGTTTCCAAAGCTGCTGACGTGGACTTTCAGTTGAGTGCGGATACACAACGCAAAATAGGCCACTTTACCCCCCGTGTCAAAGCAGCGACAGCGTCAACTTCCTGGTGCACAGGCGCGCGCCGCTGCAGGAGCCTCAGCACGGCCCACTCGAATGGGGATCGCACCTGCTGTTCTTGCCGAGTGCATGCCACGCACGCCTTGTGCGGCGCTACACATTTACAACAGCTGCCGCTGTTGTGGCCGCAGCCAGTAGCGGGGGCGACGCGGAGCTCCGAACGACGAGTTGCGAAGCAGCCGGAGCACGGAGAGACACATCAGCACGAACCTCGCCGCGAACATGGCCACGATGCTCGAGTCCCTCTTCACGTACGCTTACCTCGCGGTGCTGTACTTCTTGGAGGGCATCCCTTACGGCGTCCAGGACAAACTCTTGCCTCAGCACCTCAGGGCGCAGAGGTTCTCCTACAGCGGGCTAACGCTCTCCAGAGTCCTGCTCGTCCCCTGGCTGTGCAAACCGCTGTTCGCGTCTTTCATCGAGAAACGATGGACCCAGAAGCGGTGGATTCAGCTTTTTCTCGCCGTGATGACTGCCGTGACGTGGCTGTCGTCTTACTTCGGAGAGAGGGTCTGGCCATTCATCCTGACGCTGTTCGTGCTGAACGTAGTGTCGGCGTCGTTCGATGTCTCCGTCGACACGGTCGCGTTGGACGTCCTGCAGAGATCGCAGCTGTCACTGGGGAGCGCCGTGCAGGTCGGTTCCTACAAAGTCGGCGCTATCTTCGGCGGAGGCGTCCTCTTTTTGCTGCAGCTTATGGCCGGAGTCAAAGGCATCCTGCGGGGCATGTCGGTAGCATATGCTCTGGGCCTTGTAATCGTGACGTTTCGAAGCGGCTCGGATGCACGGACCTCCAGAAGAACTGAGCCTGAGGAAGGCGAGGAAGAAACGGCCCAAGATGAAAATAAGTCCAGTGCCAGCGCTGGCGACGCCGATAGCCAGTCTTCCGAAGGTCTGCGCCGCCGGAAGGTGCAGTCCGAGAAAGTGCAGAACGGAGCCGAGTCGAAGTCTCAAGTCGACACTGATGGAACAGCTCCTCCGGAACAGCTCCTGGGAAAGATGAAATGGGCCATCTCGGTCGAGGGCACTTTGGGTCTCGTGCTGTTCATGATGTTCTACAAGGCTGGTATGTATTTGGAAGCATTTAGCATATGCATCGAAGCGTGTAGTATTGTATGCTGTAAAAAAAAAGAAATGCGAAACTCGCTGATGTTCGAAAGGATCTGTGATTCGCTGACGACATGGCCTTGCTAAGTCACTCGGGAGGTGAGCTGAAAATGCACGATGAATGAGTTAGACAGGCAGAGCAGAACGGTAGGTCTCAAAATTAGCATGCAGAAAACCAAACTAATGCTCAACAGTCTCGCAAGGGAACAGCAGTTCACGTTTGGTAGCGAGGTGCTGGAAGTGGTAAGGGAATATGTCTACTTAGGGCAGCTTGTGACCGCTGATCCGGATCATGAGAGGGAAATAACGGGAAGAATAAGAATCGGGTGGTGCGCATATGGCAGGTTCTCTCAGATCATGAATGGTAGTTTACCAGCATCCTTCAATAGAAAAGTATACGACAGCCGTATCTTACTGGTATTCACCTACGGGGCAGAAACGTGGAGTCTAACAAAAAAGGTTCAGCTTAAGAACAACGCAACAAGCTGTGGAAAGAAAAATGGTAGGTGCCACGGCAAGAGACCAGAAGCGGGCAGAGTGGGTGAGGGAACAAACACGGTTAGTGACATCCTAGTCGAAATCAAGAGGAAGAAACGAGCTTGGGCAGGGCATGTAATGTGAAAGCATGATAACCGCTGGTCTTTAGGGGTAACAGACTGGATTCCAACGGAAGGAAGGCACAGCAGGGGGCGGCACAAAGTTACGTGGGCGGATGAGATTAAGAAGTTTGCGGGAATACGATGGACGCAGCTGGCAGAGGACAGGATTAATTGGAGAGACATAGGAGAGGCCTTTGCCCTGCAGTGGGCGCTATCATGCTGATGATGATGCTGTTCTGATAGTTTCACAAGCAGAGCTCTCATGGCGTTATCGACACATAGCATTCTGGATTTGTTCATCCTGCGTCAACTTGTAAATCAGTTCAGTGGGGCTGTGTCATCTAGCTGTTCTAGTTATAAGCAGGTGGAGTTAGTAGAGTGACTGCTTCTGTCTGGCGGTGCTGCTGCCATAGCTATGTGAACTAGAATGAACTGACCTTGAACTGTGAAGGTTTGAGGAAGCTGTGCAGCTTCTCATTTTAGCTGTCTGGTTGTGTGCTGCTGGATGCTGATTGCACTTGTTCATTTGTTAGGCATAGTAGGCTGTGAGTGATGCTCTGCTAGTTACTTGTTACAGCTACCTAAATTACAGTTCCACTTTAAGTTCCTCTCAATGCATGCACTGTTTTATGCCCTGGTTTGCTTGCATTTTTAGGTGAATACGGCATCTTGACGACATATCCGTCGTTCCTGCTGGATCGCGGCTACTCCTACTTTGTTGTTGGCCTCCTCAATGGTGGACTGGGGCAGTTTATGTCCATCATGGGGAGCATCATAGCTGGATATATGGCACGCGGAGCAAGGTGAAGTGAACACACTTCTTTTGTTCTCATGTGATCTGAAGGGAAGGGAAGTGCTCATTGCTCACCTTGCAGCCTTGAAGTGGTCACTGTGCAGCATGTAGGAAAAGACAGTTTGACTCCCTTAGGCATTCGTCGTCCGATTTTTCAGCATAATCTGAGTCACTTTATAAAGCTTACCTCTTTTTGTTGGAAAAACTTTGTCTCTTTATATGGTTTTGCCTTTGTGATAGAGCTTTACTGCTGTCGTGCCTGAGGGCAGCTTACTTATGTACACCTGCTTTTCTTTCTACAGACATGCTAAATGTCATACCTGACACTTATGTACACTTGCTTTTATTTCTACAGACATGCTAAATGTCATACCCGTCACAGCGCAACTGTGCCCCCCGCCCCCCTCAATAACTTTTTTCTTTCTATATGTTGAGTGGAGAACATTGTGTGCTGCGCCACTATTCATATAAGGCAGTGCGAGATGCGAGGGAGTTTTAGACCAAGCTACCTGAGCTTTAAATTCTGTGGCGTTAATGTCAGTATCACAGCCCAATATTACAGCTCTGTTATCGGTATCAGTACTGACTTGCTTGATTTTGTGAACTCCAAAAGAACTGCATGGCAGCAGTTGGATGGGGAAGTGTGTTCTGTGGGGAAAAGGAGGATTCGTGTGATTGATAAGTTGAGGAGGATAGTATTTAATAGTGAAGCAAATCGAGTTGAGGGCCTTCAAGAATCGCAACCTCATTCAACCTTGAAGGAGCTCTGTCACTGCTACTCGGCAATCTCAGTCACACTCGAAACGGTTTCATTATTTTACATGAAGCTTTCTTGGCACCTCCGTTTCTACTAATGGCTTTGCACGTACTCAGTCAGTTTTCAAGTTTAACCTGAAGAATGTGAAAAAGAAATAATTTCTTTCTAAAGTAAGTTTATTGCTTCTAAAGTCAACTTCATTATTTCAACAAGCTGTAGTGGCAGTTGTACACTTCTAAGCTAGCAATTTTTTTCTTTAATAATTGGCAACGTCTATATGATGCTTGCTGGAGTGCTTTTGTTTGTGGACTGTTATTAATTTTCGTAAAATAAGTTACATTTCCAAGTTAGGCAATTTTTCAGGAGGTTTACTGCTCTAATTTTATTCCTTAGCATGTAGCTGTGAGCGCTCATGTTCGACAGTGCATACTGCCACTGTATGGAGCCCCTCCAAAGAGCGCTGTAGTAACCTGATAGACTGTTGACTTGACGGCCATTGGAGCTGCCACCAAGCAGGCTGTCACTTTGAAGTTCGTTGAAATATGGATGCGACTTGGATATTAGGTTCTGTGTTCTATGTCAGCCGAGGTTTAACAATCTGCTAGGCATTCCTAATATTCATGGGTCCAACAACCCAACTATGCCTCAGTTTTGGTTGTTCTCGAGTGGAATGCGCTGTTATGTGCACCGTGCAAAGTTCTGTTCTTTAAACAGTATTGTTTACCATTTTTCAAGCATTATTTTTAACCCCCTAAAGGACGCATTTATTTTCAAAAACGGTATTGAAATCGTCATTTAGTACTCGTGCTGTTATCTCTCGATCGGCAAACCAAAAAACTGCTTTGGACGAACTCTACTCACCGTAAACTGTGTGCGGAGTGCAAGAAATCACTGTTGGTTCATGACTAGCTTGGCTCATCTAATTCTGTTCGGGGTCCAGTAAAAGTAGTTTTGTAATTCTTTTTGTGAGTGGTTATTGTAATTGGCCAGCGGTCCCAAGTCTGACATTCACCATTCCAGAAGCCAGAAGAATCTTCTGTGGAAACTGTGTGTCGCCCGTCTCTTGCCTGCTGTGCTCATCTGTATCACCAACACGAGGCTGTTTGGCCGGCCAAAGAATGTCTGTAAGTGTGATTTTTGTTTGTTCTCAAACTGAATAAGGTTTGCGCTCTGTGTTTACCAGTGGAAACTTTTTGCAATGCTAAAAGAAGTTGAGCCCATCCTGTTGCTGAGAGTTGGAAAAAGAATGGAAAGCTTTGCTTTGAGTGGTTTAGAAGCGCCCCGTGTATCATTGTTATTTGCTTCGCTATCTTCATCACTGGTGATGTCTTCTTTGAACTGGGATGATAGCGTACATTTCCAAATTGGGGCTAATGACTCGAGTTTCTTGCTTTTTCTAACCTTGACCTTCATCTCGATCATTAATAAATGGTAATGGTAATTGGGTTAACGTGTTCTGGGTTGGCAGAATGCTAGATGCAAGAATGATTAATTGCCAGATCCAAGCCTGGTAAATTTCGTTATCCTCCATTTTCCTGCAAAGAATCATAGCTTGGTTATGTCTGTGTCCATTCATTTCTGGGTTTTGTATTGTTTGTAATTGGGTCGTTAAAATTTGACATGGTATTTTAATTTGAAAATTGTGTAGAAATTGGATTTCCTTGATTACGTTTCACAATTGAGCCTCCGTCAGGTTATTTTTGCAGTTAAAAGATTTAGCCATTTGCAGTTGCTTTGTTGTAGAGCATATATAGGTTCTTTCATTGCCCAGAAAAGCTATAAAAACTAGGCGTGTTTGTCAACCTCCAGTTTTTTATTTTTCAAAGCATGTTTTCATTTTCATTACTATCTTCATATGTAGCCTTCTGTACCAATTTTGTATCTGCGAACTCTTCATAATTATTTTAAGTGTGAAAACAGTTTTTTGACTGTTACAACTGCCATTTGTACGTGCGAAATATCATTCGGTCGGCATAGAGCGGTATGGCAGTAGATGAAATGCTAGCCTGTGTTCACTGGTCAAGTTTTTACCCAGGTACTGTTTATTTCGTCCCGAAGTCGAGACTTGTTCTGTGTAACTGGCCTAATAGGGGATTAAAGGAATGTGGCTAGAGTTAAATAGTTACCTATTAACTGCGAAGGAATTTGCCAAACAATTTGAGGGTTGACACTGATTTGAACTCGGCACCACTGTTCATTTGTTCAGAGCGCAAAAAAAAAGAAAAGTTAAATTTAAACGCGAAATGAGGTTTGTCCAAATTTTTCTTGAACTCCTCCAGTGTGTAAAAATCAGGACTACAATTGGTTCTTGCCTCCAAAAAAGAAAGGTCCTTGCTGTACCAGATGTCTGAGGTGTTGTAATACATCAGGTGTGCCCTAGTTAAAAGCTACAGCAGCTGAGCTTATCCATGGTTGCGAACTGTTTAGTGCATTGAATTCAGTTTATAGTTTTTTTCTTTAATATACTGTGAGTTCCGACACCCTCACAAGTTGCCATTTTACTTTATTGATGCGCCCCCAATTGATTGAGAGCAGTCAGTGCACAAAGGCTTTGCAGCTGTCGTGTATTTTTGTGTTAATGGAAGTAGTGCGTGTTTTTGAGGTCATGAATAAAGGGAACGCAGCCATTGGCTGCATTGGCACATTTTAGACTTGTGGCAGTGCCAGTAGCACAGGTTGGGGGAACACATTGACAACTGTTTGGCATGTGTTGCAGAGGGTTGCAGCTGCGACCCAAAATCGTCAGCGCTTGTACCGCATTTGTACGTTGTGTGGAACTGATTTTGCATTGCTTTGCTTAGCTGAACTACTCACATTTAATACTTGCAAAAGCAATTTGTCTGGAACAGACTTTGGCAAGCTTTTAAAGGCATTGGGAAAAGTCACTTTGCTGTTTTGTTTTCACTTGGTGTACACAGTTTCAAAGGCATCATAGCACTCGCCTGAACAGCTCAGCAGGGGAGTAATTGTGGCTATTCTGCACACATAGTAGCCTCGTGACTTTAGTATAAATTTGTAGTCTCTCAGAAATTTTATGCTACTGTAAACAATTCGTGGATTTTCACATACAAGAAAGGTTCATCCCGCTCCCCAAAGCTGCATTGAAGTAGCTTGTGGAAACATTGGCTTTTATTCTTGACCACACCTGCCCAATTTTAGGCTTTGTTAATGTATAAAAGGCTTATCTCCACAGTTTTGCATCTCTCCATCGCTATAAAGAGTGGTTTAGGATGTAGTGCGCTATATATTAAGCGTCTAGTGCATGGAAATCTGATTTTCTGCCAGTTGTGAGGAGTGAACGAAGAAAGTGGTATAGGTATTCATAGTTACTCAAATACCTGGCCATCTTTGGTAGAATAGAGGTAGTTCTGAGTGGTCGTGAAATTGGTGTTAGTGACCGAGATGGTGGCTGCTCAATGTTTTTGGGCCATTGAGCTGTGAAGCAGTAGTGTGGGGGCTTGAATCGGAGTATAGCGGTTACGTGCAATCAAAATCCACCGTGCAGTGGAGCGTCGGCTTGACTGCCCGCTGATTCATTTCGTCATCACCCCCGCAGGGGGGCGCCTGCAGCTTGCAGGCGTCGCGACGGTGAGTGGCGACACCGCGGGTTCCCGAGCATCCGCAGGGACATCCCCGCAAGGGGATGATGGTGAACTGTGCATCACCACGGACCCGAGCACCCTCGCTTCGCCGTGCATCGCCGTGTCCGGGGAAAAGGGGATCCTGGTGGTTGAGCCGATGCCGAGCGTTTGGACCCTTAAGGCCCCTTGGCGGAGGCAACACACCACTTTGGCCCCAGCTTCCTGCAGACGGCACCTCCGGCCTGACCCGACCGGGGGGAATCGGCAGTCGCCTTTTCCTATCCTCCCCTCCATCTTTTACTTTCCTATCTTCTTTCTCACAACTCTCCTATCCCCTACTCACTTCTTGGTTTCTCCTTTTTCCTGGCGGCGAGGGTTAACCTTGTGTGACGAACTACCCTGAGTTGCGTCATATTCGGTTATAGTTGCGGTGTACAGCTGACGCGGGCAGGCCTTGCTTGCAACCGTCTGTCCCGTCCCCATGTTGGGCTCCGTGGTGGGTGGCTGCCACCGCAGCCGAAAAACAACTTTTTTTTATGGATCCCTTTCCTTCAACAAATGATCGCCCTCATAAACGAGGGCGGACCGATGCCACTACGCAGTTCCTGCAAAAAACAAAAGAAGTTTTCCCTAGGTACCATGTCGTACATAGTGAAAATCTAGATCAACCAGCTAGGAAAATGTCCCCATTCATTGTTTCTAAATCTCTTACCGACGCCCTGGGCCTTGGCTACAAGGTGACGAAGCTAGCCAGTGGCGACCTACTCCTCCAAATCCGAGACAAAGTGCAATTTTCCAAACTCCCATCCATAGTGTCCTTTGGAGACATTCCTGTATCCATTACTGCACATCGATCACTAAACACAGTGAAAGGAGTAATATCTGAACACGATTTCCTGAACCTTTCTGAAGAAGAGATGTTGGAGGGTCTGAAAGACCAGAGCGTCACCGAAGTACATCGTATTAAAATCCGAAAAGATGACAAGGAAATAGCAACAAAACACATAGTCCTGACCTTTGCCTCCAGCCAACTTCCCGAAACCATAGAAGTAGGATATCTCAAAATAAATGTAAGACCGTACATCCCAAACCCCAGACGCTGCTTCAAATGTCAAAGATTTGGCCATGGCTCACAGAGCTGTCGTGGCCGCCAAACATGCGCCAAATGTTCGTCAAAAAATCATGAATCTGTGGACTGCAGTGCTTCACCACTGTGCGCGAACTGCGAAGGGGATCACCCCGCGTACTCGAGGTCATGTCCTACCTGGAAGAGAGAGAAGGAAATAATAACAATAAAGACAAAGGAAAACATAACATACCAAGAAGCTCGGAAAAGACTCCCATCAGCTTTCCAGTTCACGGCAAAAACAAATTTCGCCGATGTGGTGCGCAGGGGCGGCACACCACACCAGGCTTCGGCCACTGCCCAGGAAATGCCTGAGGCAGGGCCACCCCCGCCCCCGGCAGATGCAGCGAAGGCTGCCCTGCCACCTCTGAGCAAGGGCCCGCCGGCCCCTCAGTCGGCCGCCCGAAAGGCTTCCCCCAGTCGGGAGAAGCCCACAAACCGTACACCTGCGGGTTCACCGCGGAAGTCCAGAGCCTCTAATGAGGCGATGGACACAACTCAGAATTCGCCTTTGCTGCAGCAGAGGCACAGCTCCCTGGAGCGAAAAAGAAAAAAGACCCCGGTATTGGCACCCCCAAAACCGGTACCCTAAGTTTTAACTACACTAGTGAAATATGGCGTTCCTTATACAGTGGAACTGCCGAGGACTAATAAATAACTACTCTGACATAAAAGAGCTTTTAAACACAATGTCCCCGGTGGCTTTGTGCTTACAGGAGACCAACTTAGGTCCAAAACAAAAAAATATTTTAAACAAGTACAATATCTTTCGGTGTGACCGAGAGCAAGCAAGCAAACTGTCTGGAGGTGTTGCCATTGTCATCCAGAATGGTGTGGCAACCCGCGAGATTAAACTTAAAACCAAATACGAAGCCGTCGCAGTCACCATTCTTCATTTTAAAACACTCACAATATGCACCATATATCTTGAACCACACCTAACAGTAACACTTCATGATTTAGAATCCCTTTTAGAACAGCTACCGGAGCCATATCTGCTAGTTGGTGATTTTAATGCCCACTCCGGTTTTTGGGGCAGTGCACACACTGATGCAAGAGGTCGTATTTTAGAAGATTTTATTCTAAGTAATAATGTTTGCCTTCTTAACACCGGCAAAGATACATACTGCTCTCCGAGCACGGGAAAAATGAGTTGCATAGATTTGTCTTTTACTTCACCTTCTATCTTTTGTGATTTTAAATGGGATGTCATTGATAACCCATACGGCAGCGATCACCTCCCTGTATCAATAAGCCTAACATCCCCACCACTAGTCACCCCAACGAAACCACGACGGTGGAAGGTACAATTAGCCGACTGGGAACTTTTTAGAGAAAGGGCCAGCTTAGATAAAATATTTTCAGATGACCTCAGCATAGACCAACTGAATGAAGCTATCACGAACTGCATTTTAACAGCTGCACGCCTAGCAATTCCTCGGTCATCTGGAGTAGTAAAGCAGAATCACAAAATTTGGTTTACACAGGAATGCAGAGATGCAAAAAAGAAACAAAACAAAGCTTGGGGAATTTTTCGTAGGTACCCAACGCACGAGAACTTAATAAGCTTTAAAAAGGCAAGAGCAAAAGCTCGATATATTCGCCGTAATGCAGAAAAAACTTCATGGCAAGGTTACGTGTCCTCAATAAACAGCTCAATTACGTCAAAACAAATGTGGGAGATGGTAAAAAAGATAAATGGCAGCTACTCCCCATTCACAGTTCCGTTTCTATCAACCCCTGGCATACAGACAAATTTAGAAGAGCAGGCAGATATTTTGGGTGAATATTTTTCTGAAGTTTCCAGTTCATCTCACTACAGAGAATCATTCCTGAAATACAAAAACGCAGCTGAAAAACAAAGACTGCCGACAAGTGGCAGTTCAAATGAGCCCTATAATAACCTACTTACAATCCAAGAAATTAATAGAGTACTGTCCGCTGGTAAGCAAACTGCACCTGGCCCAGATGAAATACATTATCAAATGCTGGCTCATCTCTCTGAACCGGCTGTGGAGGCGCTTTTAAATTTTTTTAACAAAGTTTGGGTATCGGGGAAACTTCCTGAAGCCTGGAAGATGGCCGTTATTATTCCTCTATTAAAACCCGGAAAGCCCTCTACCCTTCCTAGCAGCTATAGGCCCATAGCTCTGACTAGCTGCCTAGCGAAATCTTTTGAAAGTGTATTGAACATCAGACTATCATTCGTGTTAGAAGACCGGGAGCTTCTGGATGTCCATCAATGCGGTTTTAAAAAGGCTTGCTCCACCACCGACCACCTGGTTCGTCTTGAAAACACTGTTCGTGAGGCTTTTGTACACAGACAGCATTGTCTCGCTGTCTTCTTCGATTTAGAGAAGGCGTATGACACAACGTGGAGATTTGGGATTATTCAGGACCTGGCTGAACTGGGCATCCGCGGCAGGATGTTGAACTGCCTTAAAGACTTTTTGTCTAACCGTACATTTCACGTCCGCCTAGGCTCAACCCTTTCAAAGAAGTTTATCCAAGAAAACGGAGTACCTCAAGGATGTATTTTGAGCACAACACTCTTTATTGTAAAAATGAATTCTATCAGGAAAATAATCCCGAGGTCCGTAATGTATTCTGTCTATGTAGATGATCTCCAGATAGCCTACACATCCTCGAATACATCAACATGTGAACGACAGATACAGCTAACAATAAATAAACTGGCAATATGGGCAGACCAAAATGGCTTCCGTTTTTCTCCACAGAAATCGGTGGCCATTCTTTTTTCACTCAGACGAGGCATGCAGATAGATCCCACCCTACACCTGAACGAAATAGACTTAGCCGTGAAAAAAGAACATAAATTTCTAGGTGTAACATTCGACAGAAAGCTCACCTTTATGCCTCACATAAATGCGCTGAAAAAGAAGGCTTCTCGATCCCTGAACATACTCAAAGTACTGTCGAGAAAACACTGGGGAGCCGATAGGACATGTCTGTTACAAATATACCGCTCTGTAGTACGCTCTACCCTGGATTACGGATGTGTAGTGTATGGATCAGCGAGACCATCGTACCTCAAACGGCTAGATCCGGTACATAATTTAGGTTTACGTCTCTCCACTGGTGCATATAGGACATCACCCATAAACAGTCTCCATGTAGAGACCAATGAACCATCGCTTACAGATAGAAGAGCCATACTCACATGCTCATACATTCTAAAAATCCGTTCACTGCATAAACATCTATGTTACCCTATCGCCACAAAGTGCCTTTCTAGAACACTCTTCAACAGCAAGCCGCAAGCTACTCGGCCTCTCCTCTTGCGATTTGAAGACATGTGCCGGAACCTTAGCATATTAGACGTATTGCCAAACATTGCCCGAAGGCGAGGTCCACTGCCGCCATGGCACAATTTCCCTGAAATCTGTGATTTCACTCTAACACAGTTCCCTAAGAAACAAATTCCGCAACAACATATAATACAAGAATTCCTCACACTCGAGGAAAAGTATACTACTTTCACAGCATTTTATACCGACGGTTCCAAAACAGATGCATACGTTGGAAGTGCAGTTGTACAGGGAAATTGGAATAAAATATTAAGACTTCCACAGTGCGCTTCCATCTTCACTGCGGAATGTTACGCCATTTGTGTAGCCATAGAAAAAATACTAAACGAGAACCTACCCAACAGTATTATTTACACAGACTCACTAAGTGTGCTCACAGCCCTTCATCCTAGAAATGCAATAACCCCGCTGCTTGGCGACCTCATACACAACATTACAACAGCCATAGCCCAAGGACAAAACATAAGACTCTGCTGGGTACCAAGTCATGTTGGCATAAAGGGCAATGAAAGAGCAGATTTGTGCGCTGCTCAAGCTTGTGAAAAGCAAATTAAAAACATAAATGTGCCCTATAGAGATTGCATGAACTTAATACATATTAATGCAAGGAAAAAATGGCAGTCCACCTGGAACAACGAACTAAATAACAAACTACGGTTAATAAAACCAGTCCTAGGTGAATGGAAGTCATGTGTGCACCAGAAACGTTTCAAAGAGGTCATTATCTGCCGACTCCGGATAGGTCACACACACTTCACACACAACTTTCTGCTAAGGAAAGAAGACATACCAGTTTGTACATGCGGAGAAGAACTTACAGTGACTCACATTTTAATTTCATGCTCTAAACTGGAAAGGCTACGGAAAATGTGTTTTTCTCCGTTTTATAACCAGTGCATCCCTTTTCATCCAGCACTGCTCTTGAGTGATAACGCAATTGTGGACATGTCCTGTGTTTTTAGATTTTTAACAGAAGCTGGTTTTCTTAAAAATATTTAAATCATGACCCAGTACTTCGCCTGACACACCTCGGCCATTCCTCATTCCTGAGAAAAAGGGTGAGGTCTGTATTTGATTGGTTGGAAGCCTCGAGATCCTTACCCTGGTAAGGATGGCTGCTGAGGTGACCCGACCCCCTTTAAACGTTTTTAATAGTACCAATTTCTAGCATCTTTTTCCTTCATCATCATGAGGTAATTTTAACTATTTAAGCACTCTGCACCAGCGACGATTTTCACATTTCCATAAAATCATCCAGAGATTTCTCCTATACCTCCAGCTTGGCGCATGATGGCCTTAGTTGCCTATGCGCCATAAAACCCAACACAACAACAACAACATTTCGTCATCAATGTTTATGGTTAGGTTTCTGCTAAACTGTGACCTTTGAAGGTAATGTGAGTGAATAAATGCAGCGGCTTGCTGTGCATACCTGTGCACTTCTTGCGCAGCGAATTGTTTCTCAAGTGTACAGAATGTGTCTGTACTTGTACAGGTACATGCTTTCTGAGCTGCTGACGTGAGGCCACCTTTTTTTTCTTTAACTCCGCTTGAACGTTGAAACCAGGAAAAGAGGGAGAAGAGGGGAAGAGATCCATACCTTCCTTCTGCCCTCCTCACTTCTCTCTCTCTTCCTTTGCCGTCACTGCTTGCTTGTTGTCACACATCTGTGCCTTTGCGATTTTCGCTCTTCCTTCTTTTTTTCCCGTATAATGGCACGTGGCTGCGAAGCAAGTGGAACGGAACGAAGCCACGGTAACAACTTGCCACGTGGGAATATTTTTAACACAAGGCTGAAAAACAGCAAGTAGTTAGAGGGAAGCAAAAATAGCAATCAGCAGCTGCAGGATGAAGCATTGAGGCTTCGTAGTGCTGGAGTATTTGTTGTGGTTTCCACTCCTACACAGTCCACGTGTTGAAAATTTTACGGAAAGTGTCTCACTATAAACAGCTTTGCTTGGCTACTCCATGTAGCAATAGATAGTTTACCCAGCAGAGCATACTTTGACGTAGTACTTCATGTTTGCTAAGTCTTGTATCATTAAAGTATCGCATTTATGCCTGCTATTCCCACTGACGGAGCACAGTGAAATTTTGTGCATTTTAGTCAATGCTCACGACAACTCCGTCAAATCGTTGTTCTGAGTAAAATCAATTGTTTGCATCCTTGTCGATATGTAAGGATTTGTTCAGCAACAAAAGACACATTTATTGCTGAGAAAATTGGATTTTGAAATGGAATATATCTTTCACGTCATAGATTATAACTCATGACGTCAAGACCTAAAAGACTTTATGATTAACCTCTCGAACTGAAAGATAGGGTAGCCTAGCCTCGGGAATCTGCCTACAGACATTGTTCTTGACGTTATTACAGTTTGCTTGTGTAAGTTGCCGGTGGCACTGATTCCTATTTTTCATTTTTTTGCTTTGTCTTATGCACAGAAGCCCCATTCACAGCGATTGTACCTCTTTGTCATTAGAACATGGTAATATGTCAGTACAGGCCAACTTCAGTTTGTTGTCAGTGTTAAGTATTACACAGAAGTGTATGTTACTGCAACGTTTCCTCTTTGCCAAGCTGTATCCTCAAGCGGATTTCCATTGATGCTGCATCAATATGTGCTAACAGCCGCTGCGGTGGCTCAGTGGTTATGGCGCTTCGCTGCTGACCCGAAAGACGCAGGTTCGATCCCGGATGCGGCTGTTGAATTTCGATGGAGGCAAAATTCTAGAGTACCATGTACTATGCGATGTCAGTGCACGTTAAAGAACCCCAGGCGGCCAAATTTCTGGAGCCCTTCACTACGAAGTCTCGCCAGATATTTGCTAACCCTGCCTCTGCTCTGTGCTGTTCCTGTTGTACCCGCAGATTTTGGCGTCACGGGCATGCTGATGCTGAACCTCATCGGCGGCATGATCACCACGGTTGTCTTCACCATGGCGATGGCCTCCTCGCAGAAGCTGCAGAGGGGCTTCCGCTCCACACACTTCTCATTCCTGTGCACTATGGAAGTGTTGGGGAAGCTGGCCGCGTCGATCCTGGTTGGCCCGTGCATCGACTTTGTGGGCAAGACGCCCACCTACTTTGTCATGACGGCACTTACCGCACTCAGTATCTCCACCACCCGGTTCCTCAAGTAATGTGGCCGTGAGAGCAGCAGGGGAATGTTGTAATACTACGGAGCAAGAATACTTAGGTAGATAAGCTAGTGGAATTGTGAAGATGAGACTATAACCTACTAATGTCGCCAAGGAAGAAGCGCCATGAAGACGGAAGTGCGCACTGCGGTGTAATATGCGAGCCCCTTATATTGATTATGCCACTGTTAAAGTGCAATTGAACTATTTTATTGGATGTCTTAGTTTGCTAGGGCTGCACTGCTTATAAAAGAATGGACAAGTGAAAATAGATGGATACTATTAAGCCAGATACCTCTACATACTGAAGAAATTACTAAATTGCTTAGAAGTCACTGGAATGAGACAGATGAACACATTATATTGGGTGTGTTAGAACTAGGGAACTTACAAAAGTTAGGAAAGGAAAACAGCCTGAAAAACACATCCAAAGCAACCGTTCTGGTATTGCACCCATGGTAGTGATAGCAGAACAGGTGACCATCACATTTTAAAGAGTGCTTGCACATGATTAAAACTGTTAGCCAAGTTCTTATTCATGGTAATTGGCACCTTGAAAGGTGTGGCAGGTTTTTCAAACTGCCCGAAACACTTGTGACAATGACATATTGCTGCCGAGAGCAGATTTTTTCTTTCTTAAGCATTCTTGCTCTGTGGGTTTGATTGAGAGTAAATGGGTTGTGCTCATGTAATGAGAACTTGTTCAAAGTTGGATCATATCATCAAGGTTGATACTTAATGGCGGCAGGAATGAAAAAGGTGTGCAATCTTAAGTATTGTGAGCTGAATTTGGACAGCCATGCCATCTATGTTCTTGTCTCTGCAAGAAGTGTTTATTCTTCTCATGATCTTATTTGCAGTTCTTGGCTCAGCGTATGATTTCTAGAATTAAGTTTGCTCTCTGGAGGCCAGGATTTTTATTTATCATGTTTTAGGTATGCCATGCTTGAGGGCTAGGATTGTACTGTGTTTTTTAACGGTGACCATTCCAGTGCTCTCTATTGTAGTTGTGTGTATTGTGATGCAATTTGGTGTTGGGTTTCTTGATGCGATTTTGGCAGTGTACACAGGAGCCGACATAACCTGGTACAGGACTACTACGGTATGTTGCTCAGACAACTTATTTCATGGTACACTATTCTGACAGTTACTGTTGGGTGGGCTGCTGCGATGTTTAGCTGTTATTACCTTAATGGTGACTCACTTTTGTGTACATGTCATTGGAAAGCGATATTTTTAACTTAACCAAGGAGCCTATGAGGCTATGTCTGCATTATTATTATTATTATTTTTTTTTGCTGCACTGGTGAGGATCTCATTCAGTGGAGCCTATGAGGCCATGTCTGCATTATAATTTTTTTTTTCTTGCTGCACTGGTGAGGATCTCATTCAGTGGAACTTAATGACCAAAGAGGCTGATATGAATGGTGGGATATATCCAGAAGGGTTCTTGCCTACCTACTGACTTAACGGGTATGGTAGTGGTGTATTGAGTAGTGTTAGGTGCCCTATTAGGCGCCCGTTCCTGGCTTGTGCGTCGCCGGTGTGAATTTTTGCCTGCTGTTGCATAATGACTTCTTAAACGTGTTAATGCATTTACAGACAGCAGTCATGCTTAGAACATGCACGGAAACCACCTGCGCATAAGCAACTGCGGTGGATGCGACAGCAGGCACATGCCCTAGCAACCCCTTGGTTACAGGCGGCACACATTGGAGGATTTCTGAAAAATGATGCACTGCCTCACTCAAGTGAGGAGATCCTTGTTGCGTGGTTGATTATGTTAGCATCAGCATGAGATCTACCACAAAACTGCTAGTGGCAACTTGAGTCAGCCATGAATTGGCAGTTGAATCGGCAACCAGCTCATACATGGGCGTCCGTGGGAGCCATTTGTGGAGTCCGTGCCGTTATTCGCTAAAGACGAAAACTTTGAGATTTTGAGTACTAAATATTCGGATTGAATTGAATTTTGAATCAAATTATTGAATATTCACTTATGTATAAAGCACTACCTATCAACCACAAGTGGCTACTGTTTTCTATAAGAGGCTGTGAGAAGCCTTGCTATGGTAAAATGGTTCTCTAGGTACACTTAACCCGGTGCCTCAGCGTTTTCTGCCTATGCAAAGCGAGATTATTAAACTTTGCTGATTAGCATGCGTGAGTTGAGGCCTTTTTTTTTCTTTGCACTACATTTTCATCTTAACATATGATTAACAAGTTTGGTTGCCTCGCTTGAACGATGAGTCCAAAGCTGAGAATTGAACTGTGTTCTTCAATGTAGACCAAGCGTCGGCACAGGACAGTTTGTGACAGCTTTCATTTTTTTTTAGTTTGCATCATGATGTTGAATGAAATTTCTGTTTAATGGTGATTTTATTCTTGACATTTGATGTAAGAGTGCACTAAATGACAGCTAGGTACCTCAATGGGGCGTAGACTTAATTGTTGGCAATTTATATAAATATTTTTAATTTTATACAGTGTTGAAGTGTTTACATTGTATGAAATATTGAAATGTTGTAGTCTGTCTTGCAGTTATTTTTAACTGCTTGCACTGCCTTGACAGTAGAGCATAACTTGTGCTTTTTTTGCAGCATAGAACAAAATTCGAACAATTTTGCTTGCATTTAATGTTCAAGCACCATGAAGTAGTAAAGCATTTTGTCATTTAAATGAAGTGCTCATTGTGCTGGATCCGGTATTGTGTGTAGAGGAAACTAAAGCATCGCATTGAAAAATAATAACTATGCAACATGAGCATTATATCATGTCCTCACAATCATTTCTGATGAAGGGCAGTTACACGTGTGATAGCTAGCAAAATACCGATTGCTTACCAACATATCTTCTTTTCTCACATGTGCTGTTGGTGTACGTTTGGTACTGGAAGTTTTATGTTCAAAAGATGTTGAAGGCAAAGATTACCACTGCAAGTAGCATGCTCCAAAAGGTTGCTACTGGTATTACGCACATTTGTGTGTTGAGCCATTAGTGTGAAATAACACTTGGCAAGGTCATGCTGTAGCAACAGAGGGTACACCGTTTTACTGAAAGGCCTTTGCTTGCTGCCTGAAAGTACCTACTAAATAAGTGTAATTAACAGAGTTTATGCTTATTATTAATGGCAGGTGAGTTCGTTTGTACAACACCTGTTCACTAAGCACTGCAGACTTCAGATTTCTTTATTCATTGCAAATGCTTAGCATACGAAAAACAGTAAAACGCAGTGACAGCTTGCCCCCTGAAATTACTGCCTTAAATGATGGTTGTTGCTGTGACAGCAGTAATTGAATTTTTAAAACTGCTGGGTGTTGCATTATAATGTGCAACTCTTGGAAATTCATGTGAGTCAGATGTGAGTGTATATTCAGCAGAGCATGTATATGCATGTTTAAATTAATTTTAACTGCCAATCATTGTCATTAGTAAGCAATTAAAGCCTTGTGAAGGGTGCAGTACCTAGTTTAGGTGAGATATTATTTTATTGTGAGGTTAGGCTTGCTGAGATTCCTGTCAAGATCAAATTTTTATGAGGGCAGCGTGTTTCAATGTGTGTTCAAAGCCCTTGCTTCTCTGTTTAATGTCACTGAAGTTCTCTTGGACTTGTGTTTTCACTGATTGCTGTTCTTGTACGCTAATGAAAACCATACACTATGTATAATTGTTGGATGAAAAGCCAAGTGCATATGTAAGGAAAAGCCATGACAGGATCATGAATATATATCTTTTTGAAAAGGGCACAGTTTCCTTATGATGCTTGCCAACTTCCATCTGTTTGTGAGGTTGTGTGTGAAGATGGCAAGAGTTAATGCCAGGATGGAGCACCATGTCTGGAATTGTGATGCACAGAACTGCCTCTGCAAGTTCCTGCATAGGATCAAAACTAGTGACTTTTAAATTGACCCTGTTCTATTCTTTTGACCTTACATTATCACACCATCAGTTATTGCATGCGACAAAAAATAAAAGGAAAAGATTACTGACTGAAAATATACTGTCATGGCTGCAGTGTGCTAGCAGCAATACTCCAAGAGGTAATTTCTCTTCATCCAAGGATTGGCTAATCTTCAACACGAGGGAAAAAAAAATCCCTGCAAGTTGTAAATAAATCTATGTGAAACATTTATGACCTCTAACCAGTATCACAAAAATGCATCGCCGCCAGCTGCAAGGCTTTTCATCCAAACCATCATACCTACCAATGCAAAAAGAGTACAAAACAAAATGGCAGACACTGGTTGCTGGCTTGTTTTGACTGTGTGCTAGTTTCTACTGTGTCAGTGACACGAACATCCGCTGTAACATTAATTTGCATTGACATGACACTCATTCTGAATATTTAAAACCTCCAGGCACAGGCTTTGCAAGCTGAGCCTGCACTTTGCAGTTTTATTTTGCTGACCACTGTGCTGGTTTTGCCATTGAAATCTAGTCAGGTGGCTGCTTTCCCAAGTGCCTCAATGCAGACCAAATGGCCTGGCCTTCGTTCCTTGTACATACCATGGCCGTTAACTTAAAAAGGACATCACGACGGTTGTATGTCACGAAAAACTACTTGCCGATTTAGTATAACATCCTATTTCTTGCAGTCACTTTTATGACTTCAGTTTCTGCATCTGTAATGGTTTGGGCTGTTGCATCTGGAAATAAATATTTTTCTCATTAAATCTATGTCTCTTTCCTAAGCGTCCACAGTCAAACAAAGTTCAGCCTCTTAACTAATGTTTGTTTACACTTGACCATACTCCGTAGCATGACCATGTACGCCCATAAACAAAACAGGGCCCTCTCTCATTCCAACCTGCGTCTGTGCCTCACATAAATAGGTGACTGATATTTACTGCTTGTAGCATAATTCACTTCCTAGCTGACCTATGTAACAACAAACAGCATTGTTACAAAGGCTGCGAGTGCATTTTGAAACGGGAGGAGATGATCCCTTGATTGTAGCTCACAAGTGTATGTTGCATCGAAAGAAAGCACCGAGATGTGTATAAATTAATCGTAGCCCTGGCTTTTCATTGCCCAACCAACCATTTGCATGAAACTGCACTGAGCGAAATGCTGTCTTCTTCAGTGCTGGATTTCATTACCAGCAGAAATTGCATGTTATTAAGTAAGAATTCATTTACAAACTTGCGTTGTCATGCTATTGTTTGTTTATTACCGTTTCCTTGCTTTTTTTTTTCTGATTCATGGCATATTCATCGCAACATCTTGTCGCCAAATAAAAACGCTCGGAAGTAGAGATGTGCGAATAGAATTTGCGATTCGATTCACACTGCACTTTTACTATTCGAAGCCTGCGGCCAAACATCTCTGCATATCTGAACGGCGCTCGCTAGTTACATTAACTCAATCACTCTAGTCACAACAGCTAGCTTGCCATTTCTTAATGAGATCAAAGCCAGACTGTGGCAAAATCATGCACTCGGTAATGTTCAGTTTTGCATAAAAAAATGTGATGCGCGTTCGCGGGTCGGAAACGAAGTACAGCAAGCGCCACATGGCACGTCACTGCGGCATGCCGTGATGTAGTTGACGATTAGCTTTGAATGAACCGGTGGCTAAAGCGAACAGGTGCCAGAGATCCTCATTTTCAGTCAAGGAACGCAGTGCACACAAGCAGCACGTGCAGTGCAGTGGATAGCGGAACATGGCAAAACTGTTCTACATGCGCTGAATTCCATTGTTTCCCGGCGACAGTTTTCATCCTTCATAATTTTCTTCTGTTAGAATCGAGACTGCTTATCTTCGGCAATAGAGGGAAAGAAGAAGGCTTATGTGAAAAACATAAACCTCGAAGCCACGTCGCACGCAGGGTAAAACCATGGTAAAACGAAACCATCATGCCAATGCGCCGTAGTCAGCATGATTTTGTTTTCGAGTCTTTGGTTTGTGACAGTGTTTGGGCTATCAAGGGGCTTGAAGCACTCAAGTCCAGCAAAACGAATACGTGAGGCCTAAGTGGGCTACGTGCCATTGCGAACATTGCGTCTGGAGCAGAATTATGCCCACCCACAGACATTCGCCTGAGTTGCTGTAGACAGCACCAGGATTCCACTTCTGGCAGCCTCTGTCCGAGCCCGGCACACAGCCGCCGCTGAAGTGATCGCCTTCCCCATAAAAATGAGTGGCAACCACTCCAACAGCGCTCACATATTCAGACTCTCAAGCCACTTGTCGAGCGCATACAAGTGGCAGTGTCCCACGGCAGGCGCTATGCATCCTGGGACACACTCTCCATCACAAACCATGTCATCGCCTGGGTCCCTGGCCATGAGGGCCTTGATGGCAACGTCACTTAGCTCGACAACTTAGCTCGAGAATATACTCACCGAGTGGGGCCATCCCCTCCTGCCCTACACCCCCTATCCTCCCACTTTTCCACCCGGCTCGAAACTAAGTGCCTTAATAGACACCTCTACCCTCTCCCTCATCCCTCCTTCTCCTCTGAAGACTCCTGCCTTCTACGGCATCTTGAAACAAACATCTATTCCAACCTACGCTATTTACATCGCCTACACCCAACACTTTACGAATTCAAATGCCCATGGTGCGGTGACACCCCAACCCTAACACATGGAAATGTCCCCAAAAACCCTACCATCTCAAAGGCATGTGATGTCGCCCCGGAGCTGTGGGAGATGAAGCTGATCAGCACGCTTCGACGACCAGGCAGCACTATTTCTCATCGTCAGATGGTCGGCAGAAGCCTCCGGAGCCCTGGACTGAGGGTTCACCCACATGTGCTTCAGCCACCATCCTCTTCAATAATCGTTTACTCACTCGCTCACTCACATAGCCGCCGCTTTGCATTCAGGTCCGGAAGTGCACGTAGCTAAAGCTGCTGCATTGATGTTCTTTTGCGGACAGCTGTCTAGTTGTGTTTCGCCAGCATTTTTCTGCGCCTTGTCCCTTCAATAATCAATTAATCAACCGCTACCACCACTCATCCAGTAAGGAAGTATCTGCCCACCTTAGAGTATGACAGCATTCAGTAAGCTCCTTTGTCATGTAAGCATTAAGTCAAACTGCCATTGTAGACTTTCCATAGAACAAAATTTTTTCTTGGCATTGCAGACAAGGTATTGGCTAGTCTTCAACAAGCTTACCGAGATCCCTACTTCCTTGGTTATTGACTGGTAGGCCTTACAGGTATGCCAAATTTAAGCTGTATAATGGGTGAACCCAAAATTTGCAATACTCATTTTCATAATTCTTTGATACAGGCAGTTTAAACTGCCTGTATCAATATTCGAAACAACCGAAAATTAACCTTCATTGATATTCAAAAATAGTCTACAGTTAAAACCCGATTTAATGAAGTGATGAGGAGGCTCGAATTATTTCTTTAAATCGAAAAATTCGTTAGATCGAGAAAGGCATTTTTCGTTCCTTCAGAATCTAAAATTGAAACGTAGCGACACCTAGAAGATACCGCGGCATCGTGTTCGCCGCTACCTGCGCCTGCGCGTCCATAATATCTCGGCGTTCTGGAGAGAACTGCGAATTTATTTTGCCGTGAAGAAACTCGTGACTGCATGCGCTTCGCCAGCGATGGGCGTACACACTTCTCATAGCACACAATCGCTTTCATGGCATTCTCGGTTCCCTCGTGAGCCCCAGCAAGCCGCTAAGAGGTCTACAGCGTCCATCACCTTGCTTGGAGTGGGCATCGGAGCTTCGGCATCTTCCGCACTGTCCATATGTTCTCACTGTTCTTTTGTACAGATAACAAACTGGATGATACATTCGTCATTTAAAGCATCGGTTGTATCGTCTGCTTCGTCATCAGTGGCCACAATCTGCCGCATTACATTCTTCAGGTATCTTAAGCATACCCAGAATTCTTGCCTGCACGCTACCATGCGAGACACTGTAGGCGAAATAAGTAGAAATCATTTTTTTATTAATTTCTTCCTGAAAAAACTTCGTTAGATCAGGTTTGGTGGCCAAGTTTCTTTGGTTCGGGTTGATTAGAGCACTGAACCCTATAGGTACCTGCCGGGGAATGAAAATCTGTTCTTTTAAATCGGGAACTTCGTAAAATCTGGTTTCATTAGATTGAGTTTTAACTGTATTCAGTTTGCAAGCAATGTACTTGCTACGCAATAAAAAATATGTCTATGCCTCTATTTTCAAGTGCTTTATCAGAGATGCAGTCTTACATACATATTTACTGTTATGTGTGGTAATTTTCTCAGCCAAGTATTATTTCAATTATTGTTCAATTCTCCAAGTAATCTTTAACTCTCATACATTGAGTTGCACACTCATGTAGGCCTTCAGGATAAATCGGTAAGGAAAGAGAAAGCTGCAATCATATGCACCCAGCAGATTCCCAAGAACCTTGTCCTATATGGATGAATAATGTTCAGAGGGATTATTCCAACATGGAGGGAACCCAAAATTTGTTCGTATTAATAGGAACCTTTAATTCACAATGTCGACAGGGCTAAAGCGTCAGTTTTGACTACTCCGGTAGTTCTAATTAACGAGTCCACTGCACCTGTAATTTGCATTCGCTGCATGATGAGTGTGGAGGAAGTGTTTTGGCTGAGTGGCTACCAAAGCTCAAAATGCCCATTTGTAGATCTCGTCTGGGCAGCAATGCTACACTGAGGCATGACAGACTGTTAGTAAGATTTAATTTTTGTCTCAGTTGGTTTCATACGTTAGGAAATGACTAGACATTCTTTCTGAAAGGTTTCAGGTTGCATGGCCATACAGACTTTTCAGCCAAAGTACAGGCAATCTTGGAGGCCTAGGTGTATGTCATGTTCATACTGCCAATTTCGGAGTTGGCTCAATTAATCAGGTAGGTAAATTTTTATGGTGAAAAAACTAGCTAATAATAATTGGTTTTTGGGGAAAGGAAATGGTGCAGTAGCTGTCTCATGCTCTGTAATGGAAGGGATAAAGGAGGGAGTGAAAGAAGAAGAAAGAGGTGCTGTAGTGGAGGGCTCCAGAGTAATTTCGACCACCTGGGGATCATTAACCTGCACTGACATCACACAGCATACGGGCCTTAGCGTTTTGCCTCCATAAAAATGCAGCCGCCGTGGTCGGGTTCGAACCCAGGAACTACGGATCAGTAGCCGAGCACCCTAACCACTGAGCCACCGTGGCGGGTGGGAAAACTAGCTGCCTGCATCGCAAATCAGTGTACTCAAAGCAGAGCTGGTGGTGGTATGTAGGGTTTTGATGTCCTGCAGTGACATATGGACTATGTGGGACACCACAGGGTGGGGATCAGTGTGCACCAACATTGAACAGAACACAGGCATTTTTGCGTTTCGCCTCCATCAAAACATGCCTGCCACAGTCGCGGTCGAACCTGCGACCTTGGGATCAGCGGCCGAATGTCAAAGCTACTAAGCTACTGCAGCGTTGCTCGGAACAAGTTCATAACACTCCATGCTGACCAGATATACTCAGTTTTCACACTTGGCGTGCAGTGTTCTCGAAGTTGCACAAGTAGTGTGCCCGCAAAGGCCTATCAGTTTGTCTTGTATCACTCGTACTTCTCAAAGCCTCAGTGATGGTTTTGACGAAAACATGGAGACAAAATGGCAAGCTTGGCACTGCAAATTATGGTCAACTCTGTTGAGCATTCAATAAGTGAAAGCTTTGTTTATAATTTTTAGTGATGGTAAACTACTTTCTCAGCCCGGATGGAGATGGAGTGAATAGGCATGCAAGCAATGTATCGCTCTGCCGCATGCCATTTTTATTTTGAAGGTCTCGGTGAAGGGCGAGACAAAAATGTGGCAAGAGGTAAATCGAAGTGCAGGACGCTGCCAGTCCTTGTACAACAAAAGATGCTTGTCTGTACTTTGGATGCATCATGAACTACTACTTCAGTGTGGACACAGCCAGCGTTGCTTGCTATGCATGAAATGCCCAAGTAGCCCATGTAAGCCATTAGGGCTGTTGTAGAAAGGTGTATTTAGGAAACAAAAGTTTTCAGCGTAACACAGTTCTCCAAAGGCAATTTTTACTCCCCTTGTGTTCACTGCAGCAGAGAAAAAGTAGCTGTGCCTTGTCATGGTTGATTTGTGATGATTGTGGTGGAATAGTGATTTTTGTAGATGCTACATAACCAGTGGGTGGAATTCAGAGGATCTTTCACCGGGTGCATTTTTTTTTTCAAGTGACATCATTCCCATCAGCCACGAGGTAAAGGCTGAAACACAGAGAAAAAACGGCATGCATTTCCCATGCATACATGCTCTTGAAGTGCAGAATTCTGGAAAGAAACCCATAGTGTGGTTATTACCAAGTTGGGCTGGCTCCATCAGCATGGAAATTTACACCTTGATCATAGAATTTGATTGTTTTAGTTTTTGAATGAAGAATTTACATGAAAAAAACACCTTTTACGATTGACTCTTAGGCAGGATAAGACAGCCTGAAGGGGGATGAAGTGTGAAAAAATTTTCCAGAAATGAGACAAAAAAAACTACACGTTGACGACTGAATGAAGCTTCCAACTAAGAAAAGTTGCAAAAATGTGGTATGTATGGCATGTGAGATTTAATACCCACAAACTGTGCACGGGCTATGAGAGACACTGTAGAGGTGGACCATAGACCAATTTTGACCACTCCGGGTTCTCTGGGACATCACAGAGCACGTGGACATTTTCACATAATCGCCACCCATTTCAGAATGCAACCCGCCGGGATTACTCCATCATAGTATTTTCCAGAACAGCAAGACAAAGCCAATGCACTGGTTTCATTTCTGTATTTTCCTATTCTGTACCGAACAAGATTACAGCCCCTCTTCAAAAAACAAGATGGCGGCAGTAGCGTGCTTTCAGAGGCTTCCTCTCCAAGCGTATATTGGCAGTCTCTCCGATGACGGGAGGCGAGGCTGGCAGTGAGGTTGCTTCTACAAGGCGGCTGCACCAGAGATGATTTCAATCAGCTCCTTGGTGATGACCGCCTGCCTGGTCCTGTTGAAGGTCAGCGTCAGCTTGTCGATCATCTCGCCTGCATTCTTGGATGCGCTGTCCATGGCTGTCATCCGCGAACTCTGTTCGCTGCACGCGTTCTCCTTCATTGCGTAGTAGATGAGGCTGGCCAGCGTATACTCCTGGTAGCTCCGCAGAACCTCAGCATCCAAACTGTCATACAGGGTTATCTTTTCGCTGCCACTCACGGTCTCCAGACTGAAGACGGGCAGGTCGCTTGTTGCGTATGAGACGACTGACTTGAACCGGTTGTACAGAAGGATTCCTTTGTCAAACTCGTAGTCGCACCCGAGGATGGCATTAGCCACTTGGACAGCATCATCGAAGATGGGCGGCTTCTTGCCATAGTCGGAGAAACTCAGAAGGATGTTCTTGCTGTAGAGTCGTTGAAGGATGCCACGCACCTGGGTAGCAACAACAATAAATAAAGATTGATGAACCTTTCTATGCCAAAGTTACATCCATGCTATGAGGTATGCTGCACAGGAGAACTTCAAATTAATTCTGTCATCACCTGCGGTTCATTACTGCACACTGATATCTCAATACAATAGCATTCCAATGCAGCTTCCGTGGTTGGAATCGATTGCAGAACTTATGCTGGACAGCAAAATGGCATAGCTGCTGAGCTGACATGGTAGGTAATGAGTCAAAAATAAACTGCATATTCAATTAAAGAGCTCTGAAACGCAAATGGCTCACAAATGTCTGGTGCTCTATCAATCGTGAGTTTACCAGCAACGGTACGTTGGATTTTGTTGATGCTATCCTGTCCCGAAACATTCTCAACTCCATCTACATTTACAGTGTGAGCATGGTATCCTCCTCCCCAATGACAGGACATGTCTTACCACGTCTTATAGCATATACCGCAACACAAAAACCACCCAATAACACCATGCCTGGTGCACAGAAAAACTGAATATCACTGCTACAGCAAGGTTTTCAGACAGCTAAGGTGCGTTTGTTTATCAAAATATTTACCAAAATATAACCTGACTTGATTCGCAGGTTCAGACTGATGGTTTAGAAACCAAGGCAGCGTTATGCACACCACGAACAGCTGAAAGCATGCCAGCAGAAAATAAGAAATCACGTTAAGACAGAGCGAACGTTTCAAGAATTCAGCCTCAATGGCTTCATTTGGCAGCCTCAGTCGAAATTCTTTGTGCAAAACAGCTGTCACTTGCCAGTCGTGCTGGTACGTACTACACGTCTACACGGTGTACACACGTTGCGCGCCTGTACCGGAGGTAGTGCGCAGCTAAAATTTAGTCACCTGTAAGCTAAGTGCAACCGAATGCATCACTACACCGGCGCAGTAAGAACGCCCAAAATTAAGCACAGTTTCAATCTTCCCTTGGCTATCCCCCCAAAGTGACCCCACAACTGGCCCGAAGCAAACGCTTCGGTACGTGGAATGAGCTTTCGCTCAAAATGCACCGTACAGAAAAGGGCCCTCTCCAAGAGGTCAAGTGAGAATTTAACACAGACTAACATGCCGAAGCCTGCAAGACCTCACCTTATCGCCGACACAGATGATGCGAGCGTTCTCTAGAAGCTGCGGATCCTCCTGCATCATGGTGCGGATGCGCTTGGCGACGCTCGAGTGGATCGCACCACAGAGGCCACGGTCCGACGAGATGGCAATGATGAGTGTCTTCTGCTTGCCTTCGGGTGGCTTGATCTCGGCCACATCGTAGAAGGCCTGGGCCCCTTCGCCGTAGGGTCGTGCCTGCTTGAGGTCACGCTCTGCACGGGCGTACTTGGCGGCCGACACCATCTTCATACTCTGGGTGATCTTCTGGATGTTCTTGACGGACTTTAGACGCACCCGGATGTCTTTGAGGGTGGCCATGTTACGGGCCTGCACGCACACGGGCGCAAATGCGCCGACTTTTTGCAAGGCGGAGAACATATCGAGTCGGGGGGAAAAGTTACTCGCCGGACAAAATGTCGACCTCCACCTTGCTCTCGCCGACGGAAGTGCAGAAGGAAAGTTGCCGTCGCCGGAAGCACGTGACCAGTTTTTATGAGCGGGGCGCTGAGACTTTGTTGTTGCTTACTGAGAACACTTTTAAACCTTTTAATTTTGTACAGTTAGGTTCCCTTTGATTTATTGTATAGCATGCAAACTTTTACCACAATAACGAACATTTGATTCGTTTCTGGTTTCGGTTTTAAATATGCATGTAACGTGGTCACTCGTTCGCTCTTGCAAAGACCGCGACCGTGGTCCTTACCGTTTTCTCCACCAACCTATTAAGCCCAATACAACCGATCTGAAAATAAGTAGGACCAGCAGTTATTAAACATGCTCTGGAGTTGGCGAATTTAATGCACAAAATCCACATCACAGGGAACATGAGAAGCAGCCAGCCTTGCATATACGGGCTCTAGTTTTGACAATGCCCCGCCTAAATATGCCTGCGGAAAATTATATTGGCCTTTTTAGCCTATAGGTCATTCAACCGAACTGATATGTCCTGTCTCTAACATTGCCAACACAGATGACTCAAACAGGCTCATTCTACATGTAATGGCTTTCTCCCCAATGTCATGCTGAATAGAACACGATAAAGTGTTTCTCTCTGTATGAAATGAAGACAAGGCAATAGAGAGGTAAGAGTAGGAGAAAAGTAGGAGTTTTTTATTCTTCAGTCAGACTTTTTACACTGCCCATGAAGACATAAGGTTTCTCACATGTAGGTTTTCCACCTATCAGATGCAAAAATTGTACAGTTGAAGCCAATGGTCAATAGAACAAAGGATTGTGTGTAATCCAGTGAGGCTTGGGCTGATTGATAGCTTCGGGGTGGGATGTAAACAGTGACTTGAAAGCTTCGCTAGTGTTTGGGTCCTTGGCTATGCTGTAACCTTGGCGTGCTTTTTCAGGAAGAATCATCTTGGTCGCAGCACCGACTTCAGATTTCTTTGTGACACCACTTGTGGATGCTCCACCTGAAGATGGACACAGATACCACAAGAAAAACTATATAACATGACGTGAGCAAAGCACTCAAGACGTATGTGATCACCCCTTGTCATGAACTAGTATTTCTGAAAGACAACTTTTTATGCAATGAGTTGCAATAGCTACAAGAAAAATACTGTGTGAGGGTTCACAAATATTTACTGCATGGTTCAAATAGTTCAATGCATTAGAAGTCGCGGTAATGCCTAGTAAAACAGACCTCAGACATGCTAAAAGCTCGATCGTTAGCTGCAAAAAGCACAGCAAAGAAAAATGTGTGTCAGTATATAACCACATTTATTACCTGGCTCCAATGCAGCTCCTTCATATCGTGAGCAAAGAAGAGAAAGTGAAATAGTAAATTTCTGTACACTCCTAGACTCTATGCACAAGTGAAAAAAAAAAAAAAAGAAGCACTGTGCATAACATGGTGCATTATTTCAGCTCCATTCTGTGCACAAAATTTTACAACAAAAAAAAGCAGCGAAGTGTAAACACTGTTCACATTTTTTAATTAACATAACATGCATGCAATCTGACTATAATTAATGTCGTTCTCTCTCATTCTTTTCTTCAAGATATAGTTTTACGAGCAAAAACTGCACCATATACTAACTGGGTGCATATGACAAATATGGCATGTGAACCATTTCATACCATTCACAACTGCAGAGTTCTTCTCACCGACTCCATTCGCTATCTTGACTTTTTTCTTCTCATCTCCCACACTGTCTGATGCTCGCTTCTTTGACTTCTGCAAAACAAAGGCACATGAGTCAAGTGTTTTCTTTCTGCGAACTTGGCTTTTTGACAAGTGCTTGGAATGAGTGAAAGACTTTATTGTCCAACAGAAGACGACCTCACCCTACCCTCCGGCTCGAAAAATTCTCCACACTTCACAAGTGGAAATAACAATTCACATTTTCACATTATGCCAGTCACCAGTTTAAATCTTGCGCTTGTTGAAAAAGAAGAAAGTGGTGGAACAACAAAAAATAAGAAAGAAACAGTTACACCAAGCTAGTCTTTCAGGTTCTCTTCTATGTGCTGAACATAGAAAGGAAGCGCAAGTGGCACCTATCATTAACTATTAAAGGGGCTTAGAAACACCTTCTGGGGAGAGAACATCAACTCGCTCAATCACTGCAGTGGGCTGTCATGAGCACCTGAGCCAAATAATAAACTTCTACACGTAGCAGAGAACCCACAATCACGCGTCAAAGTTGGCGAGCCCTTCCTGGCGACTTTTTCACGCTCGCACCCTCCTCCGTCGCTCGCACCTGCGTATACAATTTGAGAGGTGGCTATTGGCTAGATTCTTTAAGACGTCAGGCAGCTACCATGGCTACGGCCAATAAGCTGCGTAGATCCGGCGGGTCAGGAAGCTCTCCTCCCAGAGCGGGGTCGGCGGAGGAGCGCCGACCTTCCAGCGTGGAAAAAGTGACGAGAGGGGAGGGAAAGGCGCTGAAATTCCAATTTTGACCAGAGATAACTCAGCTTCTACAAAGCACATTAAAAAAAATTATTCCTGGACAATATACATAAAGTGGTGTGCTTTAACATCCCAGGCATAGCGCAACTTAATTAAAGCCCCTTTAATGTAACATGTGCTGTACCTTCTCAGATTTGGCTTTAGCTCGGCGGAGCTCCATTCGTGCTGACAAGACGGCAAGATCATCGTCTGAGCCGTTCAGGACAACAATGTCATCATCTTCAAAAGGCTTTGCACACTGCACAGAAAAACAAACCAGACAGGCAGGTTAAATCTGCACTTTTTTTTTTCAGCCACAGAATGACAGTGAACCATTGTTTTCTAGTGACTCACAAAGCAGCAATTTTTTTATATCTTATGCAATATGAGGTATGAAACATCAGTATTTTTGAAGATTTCCACAAAAGGCAGAACCATACACTCCTTTGAGGGCTAGCAAGATGAAAAATTTATGAGCAAACACAAAACCCAAGTCTGGTGCCATACCTTGTGACAAACTTCTGACTTCACCTCCTTCAGGGCACGTTCCGAAAGCACACATCCACACTGCCTGAGGTAACAGAACCTGCAAAAAGAATTGTCTTTCCACAGATGCTCAGACAAAGACCATGGGAAGAAATCATGAATGCTATGTCCTGCCACACAAACATGCACAACCTAAGGTTCATTTCATATGGCTGATTTCAAAGTGAAAATGCTGGGTCCTACAAGAAAATTAAGCAAAATTTTCGTTTCTTTCAAAAACATGCTACAGTTGTGCAACTAGAACTAAATTAAGTGCTCCTAAGAATCATGGACAGAACGCACAACATACTATTTGTAGAAAAATGCTTATCCTACGTCCTCTGTACAGAGCATGTGTTCTTTTCTGCAGAGGGAACTTCCATCACACGAGCGAGACCTATGCCTTCAGCTTGTCAGTGAAGCAAAAATTCCCTCAACAATCTACAAGGCACTTATTTCTAACCATTTAGAGTGCTCCTTAATGCTAAATGAAAGTCTCGTGGATAACTGAAGTGCTCCAATATGTCAGCGAGAAATGCCTTTCTGCAACAAATGCTACCGGTTTTAAGAGGACACGAATAACAGGTGAGGCAAATCAGCAGCTTCACAAGGAACACTACAAAATCTCTACATGTCAGAAGCAAGCACAGAAAAGGAAAATGTGAACAACCTGCTGAACACTCACCTGTACTTTCCATTCATTTCCAGGCCAACTACTGGGCAGATGAACCTGGAGGCTCTCAGGTCAACGTACTCATCCCCCTTGTCTGCATCACGCTTCTTGTAGCCAGGGTTCTCAGTGGGCTTCAGCTCCACTATGTCCTAAAGAGAGAATGACGACATGTAACATATAAAACAAAACACAATGTGTCCCACAATGATATTGTTACGGGGCAATATTGTTGAAGAACTCATTCTTGGTTTAGGGACTGAACCTGAAGTCACCATGGACCATTTCAAACTGGTCGGCCACCCGAAGTGGGCAAGACGTCGCAGTATTCTCAAACTGCAGTACTTCTTCTAAAGGGCAGGCAAATATGATTGACATCCATGACAATACATAACCGTACAAAAAGAAGTAAACGGGCCACTCGATCGCAAAGAACACGAGTGCAAGCACTTTTTTTTCGCTTGGAAAGGTCGAGCACCAACTAGAAATATGTGTCATAAATCAGAAGACCCAACGGATGTTCAGGCCACTGCTACAGAGAACGTTGTTGATATCCAACCGAAACTAACCTTAAGCGAACGGATGTGCTTGGCGGCCTCGCAGGAAGAGTCTTTGTTGAGCAGGCACTCGATGACGGCCTCCTTGTTGTACAATCTGAAAAGTGGAACGCAACCATGCGGTCACAAATGTCATGCATTGAGAGGACCGACTGAAGGTAGTAGACATGGATTCCAGGCGAACGAAAGAACCACGCTGGTAATCGAAAACACGACTAACGAATGTGGTTACCTGCCGAGTTCGCAGGATACGATGGGCTGTCTGAGCTCTTCCTGAGTGATCGCGCAGTGTTTCCACTTGGCCACGGCTTCAGCATCTTTATCTTTCTGAAATCCCATGAAATACAATGACATGAGTGAAGAAACAAGTTCGGACCGGCAGCTACTTACCTGTTCGGGCTTCTGTTTGGTTCTAACGAGTTCGTCGCGACGTGGGATTGTACCACCGTCGCATCCCATCTTGCTTAAATTGCCGAAATCACGCTAGAAGTAACAAAAATTGTTGTTCTCGCACGATTGCTGCGCCGAAGGCCCAACACAACACGACCGAAAGAAAGCGGAAGCCAGCAAACGTCACTGTGAGCACGTGACGCAAACTTCCGGCAACAGCTTGGATCGCACCGCTAGCCAGCACATCTAATTCGTTCAAGCCTTTCCACGTCATTAGAATAATATGTAATGTTTAATAACGCCGACAAATTGTATTTTACACAATTCATATGTCACTAATGAATCAGTGTACTTAACGTGAACAAAGATCACGTGACATGTCTTGATTGAGTTGGTGGTAATATTTAGTACAAGCCATGTGGGCAATGTTGGCAATGCATGGGCAATGCGAGAGAGGTGCACATGCGGTAGTGTACTTTAGCAAACGTTGCAATAAAGGCTGTCTTCATTAATTCGACAGTACCGACCGCGTTAGTAGTCCAGCAGCTGTCCGAGATGGAATTTGCGTTTGAGGACGACGTATTCGGCTCGCCTAGAGTCAGGAATTTGCAAGCTGAAACTTCGTACAACGCCAAGATCTGTGAAAGCGAAGTGAGTAGTATTCGATCGTTTGGGAAGTACTTACAAAACAACTGTTCCCAAATCCCCCCCCCCCCCCCTCCCAGGAAAAAAAACAAAAACAAACATACGTTTTTCAGTGGTTTATCACCACCACTTCTGATGATCCGGAGGAAAATATGATGCTGCAAAAGTACCAGGGAGACTACAATTACATGAAGAGGGACTTTCGCCGCGCATGCGAGGATTACGGCCGCTGCTTGAATCTGGCGCCAAAGTCGGCCACCTCTGTGCAGCGGGACTGCATGGAAGGAATGTCGAGGTGTTGCTTGAACCTAGGCAGATACGACGAAGCCTTAAAGCACGCCGAGGTGTTGGTATGTCAGCGACCCTTCGCACTTAATTGTCAAGCAAGTGTGCGCATTGCCAATCGAATCACTGTTCCTTTCATTCTCGAATTCACCAGGAGACGCTGTCGACGAACTGTGATCACAGGGTTGCGGTGTGGATGCTGCGTTCCGAGGTATACAACCGGACGGGAAATGTGATCGGTATGAGCGGAGTGTTACCTTTCATTGCTTTGCAGCCAACTGTGCGTGAACATAGGCTAGTAGTAGCAGGCCACGCGGTACGCAGTTACGGCGCTCACAATGCGCTCGGCGCCAGTGCGCATGCGCATAAGTGGTGCTGCGCATGCACATAGAGTCTTTGTCAAAAGTATACAACCCAAGGGGTCTGCTTCTGAACCCTGCAACGTGGCTCCTCTTGAACACTCAGGAACCCTAACCTCAAGAAGGCGGGAGGAACTTAAGTCAATGCTCACACGCTTGGGACTGCCAGAGCTCCACTACATGGCTTGGAAGCAAACCCCTTGGGCTGTGTACCTTGATGAAGACTGTATGTTGGCTCCGAGCCTAATGATGGGAACATAGACATTAAGCACCGCGAGAACTGACTGTAAATTGATGTTTATTTGCCAATTGGCTCAAATTATCATTATGATTGCCTTTGGAATTATTTACATACTGTAATTTACTGATGTGAGTGCGATCTCTGCATTTCAGAAGAAAGTGCAGCGCTTTGCAGGTGCCTGCTGGTTCGTCCATGGACATCTAATCTTTGGCACAGGCTTTCAAGTTGCTACTTAGGGCTGATGGGCAATACAAGTGATACCAGTATCCTGGCATTTAAGACAGGAGCATGCCTGTTAAAAACAAGGTAAATTGTCAAGCTCATCAAGTTTGCTTGTCAAGTGCATAAAGAAACACTTTCTTTACAGATTGCTGTACCAAGGAGCGCTGTCGGGCAATCAGTCTTTTGCGAGAGCACGAAATCTCAAGGCGCTAGCTGAGGTATCGAATTCCAAGGCAGCATTAAAAGGCAGCCTCGATGACACTGATGTCCTCATTTCAGGTTGAGGAGCTGGTCAAAAACCTGGAACTCCCCAGAGAATTCATAGAACAAGCACTGAACGTATGTTCCACATCTGCCTGAGATAGAAATAGCTTTTCGTGGTCAAAGAAGGATCATTGACCTTTCATGTGCAGTTAGTAGCAGCATGAAGTTTTCACATTGTAAATGACTCTCAAGCCAATCGTTGCATGCTTTTTGAACTCTGAATGAAAGATATACTCAATGGCAGTTATCTCTTTTTCCTCTTTCTAGGAGTTTGAGAAAGAAAGCGAAGTTGTGAATGTGGTGGAGAGTGACGAGGAAGGCGACTCACTTTTATTGTTGGTAAGACTTCTTTAAATTTGTTTCTTAACATAGGAATAATATATTTGTTTCTGAATAATAAATCTGTTTCCTAGTACCTAGCATTTATGTGAATAAAACTGCAATCATAGCTCAATGGTACAATTTCATTTCAGGGTATGGCAGATGCAGAGGTGATGTTGATGTTTGAGGAGCGTTGGTTCTCTTGGATTGCAAGGCACGAGCATAATAGCGGTGAGCAGGGTTAAAGAAAAGTTACAACAGAAACTGAGTGTCATTCTCGCAACATATATTCTGTGCATATGTACAAAATAAAGTCACATTCACTTCATGACATATATTCGGAAAGTCTTCTCAGCTCAATCACTGCAATGTGACGGTTGAAATGAGTCCCAAATGAGAAGCAGTTGCCACCTCCACCAATCAGGAGGATTTTTGAGATCTCGTTGGAGTCCCTGATGAGTACGCTACTAGTGGCCGAAGGTCATGAAGGGGCGTGCTGGGTCCTGTCCGGGCAGTTGCACTTCTCTGCAGGACATGGATGTCAAGTTTATAACTGCCAGTCCGCAGGTTTTGCCGCATCTTCCACTGACTCCTCCAACGAGTACCACATTGTTTGAGTCAGCCAGGTGAGCTGTGTGGCTAAACCTGCAAGAGTTAATGGATGAGTAATGGTATGTCAGTGACAACCAAGAGTGACCAACACACAACAGCATTCACCTTCACACTGGAAGTTTGCTCTATAATATGTGCCCTCAACAATAAATGAAATGTGAACACACAAATGCAAAGAACTGGAGAAGAAAGTACACAAACAGGGCTCATTACTGCTTTTTAAAAAGCAGTGATTGCACGTGTAAACTGATAGTTAATAACACAAGTAATTAATCTCCCTAATTTGAATCTTCTCAACCTTCTGTTTGCGTTTCATTTGTCTGCAACAGTAGAGAGGTTGTGTTCGAACCACTGGTTCTTAGCAGCCTGTAACACAGGTTATATTGCCATGTGCTGGAATGGGTCGCAGTGATTAGATAAGCCAGTGACCTCTTTTTTTGAAGTGCATCAATTGGCTAAACAAGTTTAAACTACTATTTTAACAGAGTGGCTGCACACCTAAGGAGACTTAAACAGCAAAAATAAAATGATGTTAGTAAACGTGCTCAGTATTTTCAAGCACTCGTGATCTCAATAGTCTGAGCAGGTGGTTATGATCACAAAAGGTCCATCTTCTGGGAAATGCAATTTACTTTTCCATGAACTAGAGCTTTTTTTGGCCACATTTGCTCTTCATTTTTGTCTTTAGTGAACCTGTAAAGTGAGACTTCTATATGTTAGCATTTGTGAACCAAAAGCCAGGAAAAGGCCACACCATAAAGCTGTCTGGACAGAACAATGGTCATACCTAGGCAGAAGTCCATTGACAGGCAGTTCTTGCCACCTCAGTGTGTTGATATCAAAGCTGTAAACACAGTTCAGAGGTTGCTCATTACCCGACAGCCCACATGTAACGATCATTGAGGACTCGTCATGAGTTGCAACTGCAGCATGACTGTGTCGTGGTAGAGGTGACGTTGCATTTTCTGTGACTGAGCTCCAGGAACTTGTTGGGACATCCAAGACGTAACAGTCACTCAGCGCTGCATCATGTGGTGTCCGTCCACCAAACAGGACGACGTTCTCGCCGCCTCCTGCACTTCTAAGCTTTGTCAAGGTATGTCTCCATCTCGGCGGTGGTGTGAACTCAAAATGCGATGGCTTTACTATGTAAGAACCGTTCAAACAGTACAAGACGACATCACTATTGCACGCTTGGAGGGGCGACGTCCGACCCCCATTTACAAGGATGGAGCCGTTGTCGAGGCACAACGCTGCAAAGTGCTGTCTGCCTTCCAAGCACGCAGGGACCGGTTCTGATAAGAAAGTTTCTGGGTCTGTGAGAACAGGCGCGAAGACTCGGGAATGTTTTCCACCGTTCTCCGCGAACCCACCGACTGTCATCACTTTGCCGTCCGCAGTTAGCACAGACGAGTGACCAAATCTCCGCAGGCAAGAGTCTACAGTGTGCAACGTCCAGTCCACCTGCGGCAGCTGACTTACGTCTCTGGGCACACGCGCGACATCACGCTGCGTGATGCTCGTTCGAAAGGCACCGAATTTCTTTCCTTTGCTGGACAAGGAGAACGCGTAGTGGGAGCATTTCTCGTGCCACTCTTCGAACTCGTCGAAAGGTTCGAGGCTTTGGAAGCGCAGCGCTTCCTTAGCGTCCAGGCGGCTGACAAACTCGTCCATGCTGACGCAGTCGCACGCTTCGAAGCCCCGCGTCAGATACCTGCTTCGCAGCGACCTCACGTCCGGGTACTTGTGCAGAGATTTCAGCGGCGAACCGAGAGACTCGAAGTGCCCCAGCATGACGATCGCGAATGCGTCGCGCGGTTCCACTTGTTCGTAAACAGCAAGGGCCACGTCGTCGAACTTGCTCGATATCCATTCTATGAGTCTATCGGAGTGCCTCGTATCCAAGTACGAGAGCACGCACTCCGCAAACACGAGGGTTGGCACGTGGAAGTCTAGACCACGACCGCGCAGCGCCGGCTCCAGTCCGTTCAGATCGCAGATGTCTTGACCCAAGAGGCAGTACTGCGCCTGAGGACCCGAGGTCGCTGACCCGCTCGCCAGTGAAGAAAGGTCGCTAGAGCTCTCAATGATTTCTCTTTTGTTGGCGGCGACCGCCGGTAGATCAACTTCGAAATAGCGGCAGCCGTCCGGTAGCGCGCAGGCCGCCTTCAGCCTGAAGAAGTTCGCGTCGTATCCGGCGCCGAGGGACAGGACTTGGCACGGCGTTTCATCCTTGAAGAAATCGCAGTAGCTCTCGAACAGCAGCGACATGCACTTGGCTCGAACGTAGTAACCGCGGTTGATGAGAGGCGATCTCCGAGCGCATTTGGCGACGAACAGCTTCGTGAGATCGTCCGTCACGTATCCTCTCGAAGCCATGGAGCACTTACTGACAATGCTGCTGTCATTCGTCCTTTGCACTGAACGGTTTTTGTCCTTTTTAGACATTTTAGCACTCGCAGTGTAGAAATGCTCATTAATTGAAGGGGCACATGAGACACAGGCGGTAAAAGTTTGTTTGCAGACCGCTCGCCTAGCTCCAACTGCTCGCTCATCACTGGGCGCCGCCATGTTTTTGTACTGTACCGCATTTGATAGATACTAAATAAAATTAACCAAATGTAAAACATCGCACGTTGCGGCTAGGGCGTTTTAAAATTTATTTCAAATATCTTTGTTGCTAATATTGTTTTAATTACTTTGTTCGAAAAGTGGCTAGTGATCAACTGCTCCGGGACTTGTGCGCCTCCTTCGTAGCAAGTGCTAACGGGCGAGGATCAGTCGGCTGTGAACTGCATTGCGTGTCGTTCCCAGGCAGAGACTGTGAGTTTTCCTTTATTGGCGAATATACAGTTTTATGTCTTCCCGTGTTTGTCGTTCGTGACAGCTTGTCGTTTTCGCAAGAGGCGCCGTAGCGATTGACTTTCGCAGGCCGGCGTGTAGGCTTAGGTGGCGGGACAGTGCCAACCCCCGAGAGCTGTCAATGCTGCCGCCTTCGGTTGGTATCCACCGTTGCCCCGAGGATGGCTTTTTGGATGCGTTCCGTTATGAACTCTCAGTAGCGCGACTTGGTGCACGCATTATCTGACTTTTACATGCAGCGTGCCCTTAACGACAGACAGGTGGAGCGAACTTCCACGCCTGTCAAGTCGGCCCGACCTGAGTAACATCGTGCCCGGAGGGGTGGCGAAGTTTACTCTTTTCTCAGGCCGGAGAATCTCGGCGGTGGAACGCTAACCACGTTCCATGTTTTATGCGTTTACTTATTGCAAGGGCCGGCGCGGCGTGTGTGAAGTGTTGACACTTCAACGACGTCCCTCGCACCGGCGCGCCGTTCGCCGCCCGCTCTCGTCCGTACTACCTCGGTCGACTTCCGGTACGACCTGTCTGTGCTGTCAGAAACAAAACAAGCATCCGATGCTGCGGGCGGGCATTCGCAGTTTTTGCTTCTTCCCGTCTTGCTGTGAAAAACCACAGGAGCGTAAAGGAACGACTGTAAACCCCGTCAGAAACTTCCTATTCTAGGCGCTAACGCCAGTCCGGGTGTGTGGGCATGCTTGCTCCAAGTGCCTGGGCTCTGTCCGGCAATTCCCGCCGCCGGTTCCTGAAGTGGCCGTGAAAAAGAAGCTTCCCTAGCCCTCTCACCGCTGCTCATCACTGCGCACATAGTGTCTGCGTAGGGGTGACGCATACTGCACTGCTCAGGTGTTTAAACGCGCCTCGTTGTTGGTCCATTTAAACGAGTGCTTCCCGTGACGTCATGCCGGTGGCCGTAAGACCGTTAAAGGGCTCCCCCCCAGCACCTTATAAAAATATCGCTCCTTAATTGTGGTGCCGCGCTCCGCGGGAGCCTTGTAAAGGATATACCTTTTCGGCCGTAGCGCGGACTGCGTAGATCGTAGTTAACGGGTAATGGACCCTATCGCTATATAAGGCAGGTCGATCCCGTTGTGAGATTTGCATATTCTCACACGCGTCAGCGCGCACTCGCCGCCGTCTGCTTGGCTCCGTGCCCACGAGGAGTTGCGTTGGCTAGCGGTCTCATTCCACGCTTGTAGTACTCCTGCGTTATTACTTTTTTTTTTTATTTCCGGCCGCCTTGCCGGCTCTGCGTTTTCTCTCGCGTGTAGTACAACGGAAGAAGACACTTCGTTTCGCCGACAGTTTTACTTGCGTTTCGCGGCGCGCTGTAGTGGTGCTGAACCGCACCTGTCGAGTTCATTCGTTTCCATGCCGCTGGTTGTGAAACCAGAGGAGTCTTATCCACGAACGACGTGGCGCTAAGTGATGCGAGGCAGCCGACGCCTTGTGAATGTCGATACTGGAACTGTGTCGTAACGCATCGGAGTTCCGTCTGGTGCTGGCAGCTTTAGAACGCCGTCATTCGAAAAACACCTGCTTGCGTGTGCGTGGTGTTGAATCTTTTTTTTTTTTCCCTATGGTTATTTTCCCAGGTCGTGGTAGTGATCATTCTGTGGGCTAAGATCTCTGTTCTGAACAGCCTTGCTTTGAGTAGGCCCGGTGGTATGGGTCTTCTGCTGTCGGAATTGCCTGGCATCGACAGAATTGTTGTGAAGTGGCTTGGAGCTTGCTAAGAGGAGCCTGGGTTTGGTTCATAGCCTGTGCCCTTGTGCAAGCTACTGAATCGATTCTTTTTGATGTCATCAGCTCTATTTTGGTGTTTTTATGTCTGATGTGAATCACATTTGCTCAGTGTGGACACTGTTGAACCAGTATGCTGTCGCAGGCAACTGTGAGGTTGGTGACCTTTGATTGCCGTGCATTTTTCGGTGATTACTATTTCAGTAGCAAAATGCAATGGTTGCAGAAGTTCTCTTGTGTTAGTACTGAGTATTGGTAGCTTATTTCTAGCGTCAAGCAGTTATGGGGTTGAATTGGCCAACAAGGGTGAAACTTTCTTAATGATGCTTTTTATTGAGGTGGCATATGTCGCTCAGTCATGTGTTCCTAGCACATGCACATTGCATTTTTTGATCTGTTTGTTAAAGCTTTACGTCAGTGCTGATGTAATTTCAGGACTGGAATACTTCTCTCTATTCAGAGTGCTCAGTTCTGCTCACATCCGGCATGTTTTTCTGGTCCACTCACTCCATGTCCATGATAACCATATCGAAGGCCGCATAGAGGTAGAGGCACTTGCGTGGCGTGGTAATCGTAAGCTTTGGGCTGTTATTTGTCATTGTTATCAAGGCTTGAGCATATCGGGCTTGTGAGTGTATTTCTTGTCACAGCATTCATGAGTTGTTTGTCAGGTCGCCTGTTGCATCTGTTGCTAGGTGATCGCTTGCCCTATTTACAGATGGGATAAGATAGCTACGTAATGTGTAATGCCAGAAGAGCTAGCCTTAGTGTAATGCTGACCCCCCTTTTTTTTTGGCGCCACCATTCAACAGTGGCAAAAATTAAATATATTTCCACATCATACTTCACCAATTATTCTGTTGAGGGCATTAAATAGTACATTTAGTAATGCGTGGTTTCAGTCTAAACTGCTCTCTGACAGTGAGTTGCGTGGCTTCTCAAGATCATTTTCATTGAAGGTACTTGGTGCCTGTTTAGGTTTTTTAATCTTTAGAAATAATTGGCTCTTTTCATTCTTTATTTTTCCTTCAATGAGTCTTGTGTTGCCCCAGCAATGGGAGGTGTGGCCTTGCAGATTAGTTAAGTGCTCAGAACAAGCCTGCCTAATGCGCAGAGAGAAAGAGCACGCATAGTGTAGAGCGTGCACTACTTTCAAAGTTGGATTGTGCGTGGGTGTCCGCTGTGGGCGCCGTCGAGTCTGCGATCTCTACGGTCTCGTGGCACCCTCTTTCCGGGTCGTACGGGGGAAGGGGGGAAGGGATGACGGCGTGTGGGAAGTGGCGGTGGCTTGTCTGCTGCCCCCTCGAGGTCGTTGCTGTTTATCGAGAGTGTGTGTGTGTGTGGATGGGGAGAGCGAATGATATGCCCTGCATGTGGTTTCTTGAATTTTGTCTGGCTTTTCATTTCGTCAACAAAAAAAAAAGCAGTTGGAAACAGCCCATGGCCAGTACGGGGCTGTATTGGTCCACTTACCAATCATAGCCATAAACATCAGCATTTTAATAGTTCAGTCTATCCCCTTCAGTCAGGAATTATGATCCGGTCTCAGTAGAACTTTTAAATACTGATTTTCACAAGGAACACGACTGTTTATGCAATTTCTGTCATGGCTCTACTGTTTTGTAGCGACAGCTACATTACGGTAGCATTTCGAGCCTTCAGCGAGGTGGCGCCGCCACCCTGTGGCTGCGCCGCCACGGTGTCACGTGGTTGGTCACATGGTGCGGAGCAGCTGCTGGCGGCAGGGCGCCGTGGCGGATCACGTGGTTGGTCACGTGACCAAGTTTCACTCAGCCAGCTTTAGGTATCGCGTCACTGCAGGTTTAACCAGAGGTAAACCACTGCCAATTTTTAAGATGACAGTTGTGCTTCATTCGACTTAAACAATTCAGGTTAATAAATTTAGGGCTTTCGAAAAGTGCATGTGCGTAAAGTGTATGAATTCGCGTAACATTAGAGCCACATCAGTGCTTGTGTCAAATAAAAGGGGGTCAATCTTAAAAGCCATTTTCTGCATTCTGTGGTAGAGAGGGTAGGCAAATGGCTCTTGATGTTCACAAATTGAACAAGGGAGGGGAAAGCCTCGGGCTGCTTTCCAAAGTTTCGACAAGCGGTATTTGTCTGTGTGAAGACAAGCAAGTCCATACGAAGAAAAGTCCTCTTGTCGAAACGTTTGCAAGCACCCTGAGGCTTTCCTCTCCTTGTTCACTTTGTGATTTTCTGCATTTGTTTTGCATGCCCGTCTTCAGATGGCTCTACGTAGCTTGTTGCAAAGGGTTCAAAATATGAGCTTCAGCCATTCGCGGCAGATACCTGTGGTGTTAGCGTAGCCGACAAAAGTTGCATACACATGTAAGTTGAAATTGTTAGGGGTATGCAATTTTGTTTTGTGGTTAATTTTTTGTTTATGTAATGAGAAAAGCTTCAGTAGTTTTTTTTTTCTTTGTCTCTGAGGAACAATGTGTGGTTGTCACAAATGTTGGCTGAGCTTCACTAAACATTTAAGTTTTATCTGACTATAATAAGTGCACCTGAAAGCCGGTCTGGCCAGAGGCTGATCGCTTTTGAGGGGACTTCGCAACATGAATGCCATTAAGAAACAGCCTCTTGTGAGTTCTCGTAAAAAAAAAAAACAGATCACGGAGAGATCAAAGATGCTCAAGCAGCACGCTTAGGGTGGAAATGTGGTTGACTTCAATCTGTGTTCGGAAAGCACTGGAGATGTCAGGGGGACGTGCTATCTTTATGGAGGCCACACAATCTTTGCATCAGGATGGCCTTGCACTAGGGCCTGATGCCCTTGCTCCTACTGATAGGTCTCTCTAAAATCTAGTAAAATCTGTGTTTAGCATTTTATGCATTTACTTAGGCCACACCCAAGTCTTTGTGCACGTTTCTTCTTGCTTGCTTTAGTTTTGTTCTGTTATTGTATAAAAGTTGTTGGAACGGGAAAGGAGGGGCCAGTAAAAGCTTACTTTTCTATGCCGATTGCTTTCGAGCTTCCAGTGCACATTTCTACACATGCTTTTGAGCAGTGAGAAGTTCTTTGCAGTTCCATTAGTTCTGCAGCATGCAAGTCACTTGACCCTTGCATGCCATCTAGTGCAGGTGTAACTGTCTTACATTTGTGACTGCCGATGGTGCGTCGTACTTTCAGAACGCGCAGTTCAGTGCAGCATCACTAGACAAGTGGTTTATAGCGAGGCATGGTAGTGGGAAACACATGGATGAGTCAGACGTGCCATTGGCATATGGAAAGGGCGGGTGACACATTACCTTCTTTAACTGCGACATATCCTGTCTAGGGCTGCTCATGCATCCGATTTATTGAGACTGCAGCCATCTGATTTTATGGAAGTGGGGAAAGCAGCTAGTGAATAACCTTTTTTGTCTTTCTAGTTTCATGTTGTGGCAGTGTAACATTCAAGCCGTGTAAACCTTTTAACTTCCTCTCGTCCGCTTTATGACTTGGCTGTAAGAAGTTTCTCCATTTTTGCTTTTCCTTTTATCACCGAGAGGTTACTAAAAGTGCTGTGCTGGCATAAGGATTTTTGCAATTTTTTTATCCTTTCGTTCTCATGCTGCTTCTGCTATGCAACTCTTCTACTGGTTGCAAGATTGTGGCTGTAACTTTTCTACTTCTTTTGATTTATTTTTGCCGCAGTGGCTGTATTGCAATGGGGGTGAAATTTATAAAATCACTGCTGAGATTTCAGTGCACAAATAGAGCTTCCTCAGTGGTTGGCAGTTCAGGACCCTTCGCTGAGCATTTAGTTGCAAGGATGCATCGGGTTTTCTTTCTTGATTTCTTTGCGCGTTAACACTTTGCTCGTTTAAGCACCACATTGAAGTTGGAAGTAAAAAGTTGCTGACATTTGGGTGCAGTGGACTTGACTGCGTTGTTGCCGTCTGGAGCCTTGCAAGTTTTTGGCAACGAGCTGAACACGCCGCCACCATGGGAGAGCAGGGGCCCCTTTGTGTCAATGTCATGCCACCAATGCCACCACAGAGAACCTGAGCCGTCATGACATGCTTCATTGGGTCAACGACTGTCTGCGTACCAACTACACAAAGATTGAAGAGCTGTGTTCAGGTGAGGATGTTGGAAATGCTTCCACTCTAGCCCATAGTAGGTCTGGCTCAAAAAGTGGAAGCTCAAAATATTAGTCAAATATTTGCAGTTCGTAGTTTAGCACCATCTGGTGTTAAGAGACCGAACTGCAATGTCTGACAGCATTTCTCTGCTTCAAAAAAGCACCAGCCTCACTAGTAAACCTTTTAAGTGTGTAATGCTGTGAATATGTGCTCTGCTAACTGCTAGTGTGGTGCGTGCTGTGGTACGTCTTTTTTTCCTCTAAAGCTCTGTGTTGATAGCATCAACGAGGTACATTTCTAAGTTCACTGACAATTAGTCTGGTTTTAGTTTGCACCTTGGAATCTGGCTAGTACTACTAAGGAGCAAAGCTCTTTTCAGCGTCAAATTGGGAACATCGCATAGGATGTGTGGTAAGAGGGTGTACAAGAAGTGTTTTGTCCTTGTTCCATTTCACTGCTGTAGTAAGTGGGCTTCTTTGAGCTCTTGATTTTTTTTTTGTATACCTCCCGCATGTTAAGGTTTTGCCTAAAGGTGTAGATGTATTGTTCAGATTCCATAGAGTCCACACACAGTAACTACTAGTCTGGAGTTTTTTGCCCATCAGCTCCATGTGTACTGGCTGCACGCAATCGATCGAATGCAAAGTACGCATCATAAGCAGTTATGAGCACACACTTTGAGAGCTCTTAACCCTTTCAGGTTTTTTGCCGTATATATACGGCAGCAGTTTTCTGTCCCGCAAGGTCTTTGCCGCACGGGAGCTGTTTCAACCCTCTGTTTGAAATTTCACGCCATAATGACGATGCATGCTCACTGGGAGGTGCTTCCACCTCCTAGGACTTATAGAAGCGTTTGAAATTTGATCGCGCTACCTTAAACAGAACTGATTTCTAGCTTCAGCGTGTCATGCGGTCTGCAGCAATGCCCTTTTGTGGTTTTGGTTTCACTGGGTGATCACTAACTTGATTTTTATCTTTATTGGCACCCCCTTGCAGGGGCCACAGAAGTTGATTTCCATCTTTAGTGGCGCTGCTCTTAGCTTATCACCTACGCTCATGTGGTACTCTTGCTCTCCTTGTTTCCGGAGTTTCCTTTTAGTTCTTCAGGATATGGCCGAACGCACTGCCAGTTTTCTTGACACAGACAGCGATGACTCTTCCACGTTTTGTGTGTGCAGACTGCGATAAGGCACTGTGCGTAGACCAGTGTTTTAAGGAATACCGCGCTCTGAAATACTGTTGAACATTTTGCAGTTCTGAGTGATGCTGACACCAAAATACTGTTCACGATTATTTTTTAACACTTTCTTCCGGGCTTTACACATTTGTGCATTCAAAATCTGCAATAAAGTAATTTGAGCATGTGGGAAAGTTAAAAAAAAAATTCGACCCTCAAAGGGTTAAATGTGTTGAATAGCAGTCCACATGCTTGTGTTAGCCCTTCCTTCTGTACAGCTGTGTTTTTGTGGCGACGGTTTTATATGGAGTTGACTCTTGTGTGTGCCTCTGCTCTAGCCTGATTTCGCGTGTCAGTTTGGTTGATGCCGTTATGTTTTTACGGTCGACAGGTGCTGCATACTGCCAGTTCATGGACATGCTCTTTCCTGGTAAGTATTCTGTCCGTTACCATTAAAAGAGATGGGGAAAGAGGACAGTCTCGATTTTAAGTCTCGAAGCCTTAGTGTGTTCCTATGATTTAGTTGCCATGTGCATGTGCAGATTCTTTTCATCACGCTGAATATTGCTTGCGTCTGGGCAACTTTTAAGAGGTGACCAGATATGAGCGTTTTGTTCCACTATACAGGTGGACAAATGCAGAGTGGAAAGTGGTGACGGTGCGCCAGATGGAAATGCATGCACTAGCTGCCACGGTGACTGAGTGGTCATGGTGCTCGGCTGCTGACCTAAAAGATGCGATTTCGACCCTGGCCGCGACGGTCTCATTTCGATGGAGGCGAAATGCTGGAGGTTCATATACTGTGCGATGCCAGTGCATGTTAAAGAACCCCAGGCGGTAGAAATTATCTGGAGCCCGCCACTACGGCGTCCCTCATAGCTTGAGTCCCTTTGGGACGTTAAACCCCATAAGCCAAACCAAAATTCATGTACTGTGCCACTTGCAAAAATTTTGGGCCAGGTGTGCCCTGAGGTTGCACGTCGCTAGTCTGGATGCATGTGGAGCGTCACATTTGATGCCATTCTCTTCGAAATCGAGCCTGCGACTGATCCGCATAAATTAAAGCCAAATTTCGGCACTGCCTGCTAAGTGTATTGCTGCTGAGTTGTTGGGCACATGTCAAAGCAAACAGTTTGGCTTCTTTTCTTGTGCCATGTGGGTACCAGGATATGTTCCTGTACATGTCCCATGTATATTGGTACAAGTTGGATATGCTAAGGCATCAGTTATCAGCTCTTGCTGTTTTGAATCTACAAATGCATTGGGTGCAGTGTCTGCTACCAGGTTAGGCGTTTGTCATGTTCTTTTATCGGATTCCCCTTTTGTAAACCAGTTGACAGTTTGCATCAGATCACTAATGGATCGCTTCTTTCATGCTTGGGGCAGGTTCAGTGAGCCTGAGGAAAGTGAAGTTCAAGACAAACCTTGAACATGAATACATCCAGAACTTCAAACTTCTTCAAGCATCTTTCAAGAAAGTTGGTGTCGACAAGGTATGGTGGTCTCTTGAAGTGCTGCTCTGAGTTTACAGGTTTTGTGTCCTGTAGTAGCGGTCATTTACCTTGCATGCATTGATTAGTGTACGGTTGATGCTTGCTGCGGTGGCCCCAGTGGTTAAAGGGGTGTGCTTCTGAGTTAAGAGTATTTTGCCGTGCTTGCTGCATCTATATAAGGGCCGAAATGAAAGTTTGCTGTGCGCTGAGACTTTTGTAATGGTGTGCCAAGTGAAGGAAATAAGAAATCTTGTATTTGGTTAATGCCGGTCTTGGTACAAGAAAGAAGCTTCGTGAAACCGAAAGTGAGTGGTGGTTGCTGTAAAAAATGTGGTACATAACTAGCCCCTGTTTATGTATGTCATTATATTGTCTTGCTTAGTGGTTCAGTGCTTTGTGGGATGCAGAGGGATAGTCTGACGCGATCTGATGGTTATCCATCTCTCGTTCCACCCAGACAGGATGAATAAATTCTTGTTCTGTTGGGATGGTCACTTAGTCGTAAAAGTGACAGTAGGGGATACGGTTATCAAGGGGCTAGCTAGGACCGTCTAGTTCATTTAACCTTACTGTAATCAAGTTGTTGGAGTTCTTTAATTGAATGGGTTAATCCTGAAGTGATCACCTTCAGATTGCTACAGACTGTGCTGAAGCATAAAGAACAGGTAGTAATGTAAATCTAGAAATGGTATTGCCGCCGTGGTGGCTCAGTGGTTATAGTGCTCGGCTGCTGACCTTAAAGATGTGGGCTCGATCCTGGCTGCGGCGGTCGAATTTCGGGCGAAAAGGTGGAGAAATTTCCGGAGCCCTTCACTACGGCGTCCCTCATAGCCTGAGTCGCTTTGGGACGTTAAACCCCCATAAACTGAACCAAACCAGAAATGGTATTTTAAATTGGTGCCAGAATATGCACACACAAGAGAAGACAGCTGTGTGCATGTGTTTTTGGTTCCTTTAAATATTTATGATGAACAGCTGCCTACTTCCCCAAGAAATTAGAAATGTTAGCAAAGCTGGAAATTTGTCCGAGTGAAGAAAGTGATTGGAACATTGCTTGGCATGTGCTGTGATGACTTTTACAATCATTGCAACAGCTGATGTAGAAGACCCGCGGGAATTTGTCCGAATGAAGAAAGTGATTGGAACGTTGCTTGTCAGTGGCTGTGATGACATTTACAATCATTGCAACAGCTGATGTAGAGGACCATGGGAATCTAAAGCACTCCTTTCTGGTCTCTTGCGACATCTCTGTAGAACATCCCGGTGGACCGCCTGATCAAGGGACGTTTCCAGGACAACTTTGAGTTTGTGCAGTGGTTTAAAAAGTTCTTTGACGCCAACTACGATGGACGGCAGTATGACCCCGTCGAAGCACGAGGCAACACATCTGTCATCGGCACAGCTACATCTGGTTCAACCTCTCGCATAGCCAACAACCACAAAGTTGCCGCCTCAAGGCCAGGTGAGGATATAGTCCATGAGGGCTAATGTGCTGGAACCTTCTTGGTGAATGGAAATTCTAGCAACGAAGCACTGCTGCTTAAACAAGCAAGCAACTCAAGACACAGCGGCTCAGTTTGTCTTTGTTATGCAAAAATTGCTAATTGCAACCTATATTTTTGCTCCTGTAGCTGACTGAAAATTCAAAGGAAAGGCTTGTCTTACTTGAACAGGCGTTCTACTACAGCAGGCTCTCTCTGTGATGAACAACTCTGATGGCAATTTCGACTGGTCAATCTGGACCAGCTTTGAGAGTTCCATTGGTCGTTTTGGAAGTACGGTCTTTACAGCTTAGCACTCTTTCGATGTGCTGAGGAAGGGCAGATTTAGCCGGAATGGACGGTGATGTGCCATTGTTTTTGGAGTGGCCGAGCTTTGTTTGCCTGTGTTTAGCGTTTTGATACCTCGCCAGTTAACCCTGGGCATTTGTTTACATTTTTGATGGCGTTGTCGTATCGAAGAGTTAGTTTCACTTGCCCCAGTTAATTCGGAAAATGGGTGATGGAGTCCAGAGATCAATGCCAGTGGTGATGCAGAAATATTTCCTTATGGATATTACCTAATCAAAATGTTTCTTGAATCTCATCACAAACTGTCAACAAATCACAGGCTACATCAATGCTGCAGTACGTAACTATTCATGTGAAGCTGTATGGACACATATGCGGGGCACATGCGCATTCCTGGTGTTCAGCCCCGATTGTTATCGACATTTGGGCAAGGCTAAATGTGGCACATATCAGTGCAGGACAAGACTGAATTGTGTCATCATCACTGGTCGTCAAGCGAAAATGTGGCGACTGATGCCAGGCCCAACTTCTGGAACAGTTCGCGCATATGAGCGCTTCCTTCCGGCTTCTTGTTGGAGCATGTTTATCAGGATTGGGTCGTCCTGTGGCAGAATCAGCCGCTTCACCGCGGACTTGGCACCTCACTCTAGATTGACCAGTGGAAATCGCTACAAGAGACCATGGAAATTCGTTCTGTCAGATAAACAGAAGTGCCCGAGAGAAAAATGTGAGCACGTTAGGTGTCCGTTAGGTGTCTAAATGTATTTTACCTGACAACAATGAATGAAATGGGCTTGCAGTGAGGGTAATTGGAGTAGCCAACAGATTTTTCGGACTTGCACGTTACTTTAAAGCTTTGCAGTTGCAGTGGAACAGTCGGACACGTTGGAAACGTGTACATATTCACGAGCGATATTTCAGACACTATGAATTCCTGGAACTCTATTTTTTGGACTAAAATAGACACTAGCAGTGCTGTGGAGATTGTTCCAGAAGTTCGTTTTTCAACTCAGCATAGACATGAGTGGGTGTCACAGTTGCAAACAACTGGCCTTTTGCTGCCGTGAAAGGCGGGCTTCTTGGATTTAAACGGAAGCAATAGGTCGGACTGACGTGGATAGGCTTGGCTGTTTCTCATTTCTGCCGCTCGAGTTACTGACAAGCTGTTCGTTGCCATCAGGGTGGCCAACAATACGAGCGTGCGATCACATTGAAAACGGGACAGCGCCAATATCTGCCATGGCTTAGAAGGTGCACATCTTGCAGGGCAGATGAGAGGACGATGAGGGTGGGGGGGTGCAGGTGGAGGCCCCGCTTCATCACTCTACTTCCAGTCTGTTCCCTTGCTCAATCGTCGCGATTGCCACTGCCACGGAAAACTGTTTTTGCTTCGCGCAGCACATTCATTGCATGACCCGCATTGCAAAGTCTGGTATTGGTGACGTTGGGTTGTGTGGTCATGACGAAAGCTCGACTCAGGCTTGAACGCAACTTAATGTTATTCGTTTGTAAGCGGAACGTTTAACCGGCGAAGTGTGAGATTTTTGAACCCTTTTTGCACAGCAAAGTGATTGTTTATAATTCATGGATTTTCTGGAGTTCGATTGTTTGGTCCATTTAATTCGGTCCTGCTGAGTCGGAAAAATTTGCCGATCTCAGACTGTAAATTAGTATCCTTGAGTTTTCGGATATGCTTAATTATTTTGACTTTTTCGCGGCATTGCGGCATGCCCCACAAAGCCCATGTTTAAGAGAGTTTCAAATCCTGTACGCATCGCGACTGATTGCTCAATTTTTCTGCCCTCATTCGCACTCACCGCAGCACTGCCGCTAGCAGAAAATTCACCATATAATGCCTATAGTGGAACTTCATAAATTAAAGGGGAATCGAGAACTTATCGAATACCGCATAGACCGCTTGTAACGCATAGCGCGGGAGTCGGGAAAATCCGCATTATAAGCAGTACTGCACTGTAACCAAAACAGTTTTTCCATGCATTCGCGTTTTCAGAATGGCCAGCCTACCTTTTAAAGTGCACCTTCATCAGACGCATGTTGTGCATCAGACGCACAACACTGCAATGACTGGTAACATAGAAGTTTATTTGATCTTTTTGTCGAAGCGTCGTAGTGAATGAAAGAACGACGTTATTTCAGTCTGGCGCTGCGACTGAACTGCGCTGCTAATGGCTTCATCTTCAAAAACGGTGAAACACTTGAGAGCTTGCTCGCTGAGGTTTCTCTGAGTGCAGTTTCTTGCAACAGTCAAGCGGGTCTTTGCACAAAAATTAGGCAGTGGCTTAGCTCTGGTTAAGCCTGGATATACAAGCGAAAAGCCAGTCGTACCACTAAGTCTTACCACGTGGTCGTTGTAACGGCGAGTCTTGGGATTTTCCTCTTCTGACTCTCTTGTTTCCTCTTCCTCACTCGCTTGCCTGCTGCTGGCTGAAGATGCGGCCAAGACACTCTTTTCGGCTTCTTTCCGACGTCGTTTAGCAAGGCGTATTTCTGTCCCGTTGTTCAGGCGTTTCGGCTGCACGTTTAGCTTTGGCTTTATCATTTTTTCGCTGTTGTGCAGCCAACTCCCAAGCGAGTACTTCTGGATCGGACGAATTTAGTTTCTCAGCTTTTCTGCGTGGTCTAGCAGCAGCCGCACTCTCCTTCCCTTCCATGTCGAGTGCGCACGCCTATTCTCTGGCAAGCGCATTATATAGCCTCCTTGCGCATGCACATGACGCGCATGTGCAGGTCAGGCGACGGAGTCGGCGGCGGTGACGGCAGCGGCGAGGAGCGACCACCTGCGCGGCGGCGTGATGTCACTCGTTTTCGCGCATGCGCATAACTCCAGTTCGGCTCACACGAAGCTCGGCTGTGATCCGCGTAGTGAAGCTTTTCACTTCAAAACTTCTGCTGCACTTTCACTCACTTCGTTTGGCTCATCCTCGGATAGAGGCTCATCATGACTGCGCACCGCTGCCACGATGTCTTCATCTGAGGCGCTTAATTCACACGCAGCGTCGTTGGGTCCGCGACAACGACGACGAGCTTATCTCGTGCCGGTCCTTGAAACGCTGAATTAACCATTCAATGAGTTGAAACCATCATGTCCCAAAATGTTTTCAAGGCACCTGGCCTTGGCTTGCAATATCGAGCCACTCACAGGAACGCTCTGGGCCCGGACCTCGTGAAACCTTTCAAAGTGGCGAGATCATTTTACTTTGACGCACGAATCCGCTTTCTTGTGAGCGATGCGGAGTCTTCCTCTAGTTATTGACGCAACTTGTCGCTGTTCTTCCAAATGGTGGACATGGTAACGTCGGCGACACCGTACTTTTTTGCCACTGTAGCATTTTTCAAACTGCTCTCGACGTCCCTCATAATGCTGTGCTTGGTTTCGACAGCTTGCCATTTCCTGGCTTTCGGAGGAGCTGATGCCATCGGAACTGAAGACAGCCGAGGCTGGCAGACTTGCTTGCATTGTCTACTTTTCGCTACACGCGTCGACATATATCTCGCTCATGGGCTCAGGCGTAACGGCGACGTGTTACGAGCAGCGCTTGCAGCGTCACAGCAAGGGCAGTTGTCTGACATCCTCTTTCCCCTTGTATCTATCTCTGCAGTGCACGCCACCAAGCCCATGACGCGCAACACTCCAGTGTCCAAGCCAATCGGAGCGGCGACACGGATAACAGGCAGCACAGGTGCGGGCGACTCTCACAGGCTGGAGGAGCTCTCAAACCAGGTGGGCAGTTCTCCCGATGTTTTGTTGCATTAAGTACAGCAGAATGCCAGTAGTGATATGACGGCTGATATTAATTTCAGTGGTACTATAATTTGTAAAATTCCCAGGCTCCGGCCTGGGAATTTTGAAGAATTGCGTACGATGTGTAGGATATTGGGTGTTCAGTGCTGCGATGAAACGGAAGCGCAAGCCTCTACCACATCCTCGAGCACTATGTTCTGCCCACACATTGCCATTCGTGTGGTATGCACCGCTAGCAGTGAGCGGCAGTGCGCTACACATAGCCAACGTTGCTATTGCTAGTTGCACGGTACCTCTTATGGTAATTTTTAATTTAAAGAAATCTTTTTAAGAGTATGCAGACGTTTTAGAAGGTCCACCGCACTTGCTAAAGCTAAGAAAATGCCTGTAAGGCCATTTTGTTAGTGATAAATAAGGAATCTGCATGCAAAAGCATTTTCCCTGAAAATTTTATAGTTCTGACTGATAAATTTTTAAAGAGTAGCTTCCACCCTTAAAAAGGAACTCAGAAATGCCTTCCATCCTGCTTATTTCATCCCATTTCGTACTAGTTATTATATTCAATTGTCACATTTCCAATTTTGTATGTGTTTTGTGGGTACTTTTCGCACAGATATGCTGCCATGAACATAACGTAGGGCGGAGTTTCAGTCCAAAATGCACATAAAAGCTTTGTGTGAACATGGAGTCTGTTCATGTTGTTTGTGTCATTTAAGAAGCGGTAGTTCAGAAACATGCACAGCATAATCAAAGTGTGGCAAAACCGTGATTGCATTGCTGCTGTGCTGCCACTGCTTTGTGCGTTGTGCTGCCTAGTACTGCGACTGTCCCCCGTTGTTTTCCCCTTCTCTATGTCACACTGTTTCTTTAGTGCCTTCCTCTTCTCAGTGGCCTGCACAGCCTCCTTTCCATGTTCATAGTCGGCTTTCCTTTCTTTTTTTTTTCCATTTTTGCCGTGCGCTTTGCCTCAAGGCCCCCAAGGTATTCGAGAAGTTGGCTTCTCCTCGCAGCTCATGAGCATGATGCTAAGGCTATCTCAATAAGTGCAGTTTTGTCGTTGTCAATATCTATTTGGTTTCGATAGTTGGGCTTGCATTTATGCCATTGCATGTCTGCTGTTTTGAGATGTCTTAAAGTGCGTGCGTGTCGGGATGGTCAAAGGCTCTGTGCTATAACAGTTCGGTTTTCAAGAGGCTGCAGTTTCCTGGGTTTTTAGTAAATGAGTTTTCTATAGTGGGGTTCTACTTTAGTACCATATACCATAGCTCAAAGCAGTGAAGCTTGCAAATTTGGCCCATTCTTGGCATTTAAAGAAATGTTTAGTAAAATTGTCTGCTGTATTTCTGACTGGTGGACTCCAGCCATACAGGTAGTGCTTTCTGATTGGTAATCGTAAGTATAAATAAAGGTGATGCAGGCAAGATTTCAGACAAGAAAAAAACCTGTGATGGAGTTTGATGTGGTTGCTCCTGCTGTCTGGTGGGCAGTTGACCTGTGGATCTGAACTCGTTTGGTCTCCTCTTATTGCTGACCGCGTGCATCCGCATTGGTTGCGCAGATTGCAGAGCTCAAGACGACTGTGGATGGCTTGGAGAAGGAGCGGGACTTCTACTATGGCAAGCTACGCGACATTGAGGTGCTCTGCCAGGAGTGCGAGCAGAAGCATGGAAAATCTCAAGTGGTCGACCAGATCCTAGAGATCCTCTATGCTACTGAGGTAAGCAGCACTGCACTGTTTGGAAATGGCCGCAAAAAAGAAGTGGCCCGGTAGCCTGAAATCTACCTCTTCATTTGTTAGCCGCCGCGGTGGCTGAGTGGCTACGGCGCTGGGCTGCCGGCCCGAAAGACGCGGGTTCGATCCTGGCCGCGGCGGTCGAATTTCGATGGAGGCGAAATTCTAGAGGCCCGTGCACTGTGCGATGTCAGCGCACGTTAAAGAACCCCAGGTGGTCGAAATTTCCGGCGCCCTTCACTACGGCGTCCCTCATAGCCTGAGTCGCTTTGGGATGTTAAACCTCCATAAACCATAAACCATCTTCATTTGTTGAACAGCAGAATAGTCTTGCAATATTGATACTGGACAAGCCGGCTTCTTGTGAGACCAGAGTGGAATTTCAGTATCTTAGTTGCGGTCAGAGTGACCCACCTTAAGTGCTAGGCCTTTTTATTTTTTTTTTTAAAGTTGGCGTTTCTTGCAGAGTCTAAGCAAATGCATTGCTGTAAATCATCTGATGGGATGCCAAGTTAAGTCATTGCAGAAGTTTTCCATGCCTTGCGGTCTTTGCACTAAGGATGGTTTTGGCTTGAGACACAAACATCAAAATGAGATGTCTCCGCTCTATGCCAGGAGTAACAAAAAGCAATTGCTCTTTTATTGAATGCTACTGTTCTACAAGTGGTCCCTGCTTTTAAATCTTCAGACGGAAGATGAGGCAGCTGTAAGTGTAATTTTGCATGCTTCGTGAAACATGCCCTTTATAGGCCACAAAGGCGTGTCATGCAATTGACATCTGCTGCTTTTATTACTTCAGGCGGATGATGTGTTAAGCGTAAGTAGGACCATGCATGCTCGAAGAAATCCTGTACTCTCAACGCACTCTTAGTGGGCCACACCAAAAGGGTGTTTGGTTAGCTGCTTGTGCTTGTTACAATAAATCTGGCTGCTGAGCTGATGATTTTGTCCAGTAGCTCAGAATAACGGTAGAAATAGTGCAACACAAATCTGAGCAGACCCTGCAATCGTAGCATTTCCCTAACTGCCTTTCTTTCTATTAGCTGTATGCTCTGCCTAGGCAGGAAAGGGGGAGGGAAATAGAGAGAAGAATCTTGTCAGTTGAGTGATTTCCTATCTGGTGATGCTTATTCCTGGTTCTTTGTAACTGGTCTGAAAATGAAAGCTGCCAAATTAAGGGCAACAAAGACACTCAACAAGTTAATCTCTGGGACCTGTACAGCCAGTTTGATTATGAAGTCAGCATAGAATGGTAGTTTCAAAGGTAAGTTATCTTTCAAGGACAATATTTATACAGTAGAAGCTCGAAGATACGAATCTCACGGAGTCACAAAAAATATTCGTGTTATCTGAAATTTGTATCATCCAAAGCTAACAAAATCCGTATGCAGAAACACTAGAAATGCGTTTACAGAGGTCTGTTCACTGTTGGCGGGATTTATTTACGGCCACCGTTCAATGCATGCTTTGCATGCTGCGCAAGTGGCGATTGAGACGTGAGCGTCATGCTGGCAGCACTCTAGTGTTCGAAGGGGCGGTCGTGGCTCGCATGTTTGTATCATTTGTAGTGTTGCGGTCGGTACAGCTGAAATACTGCCCATGGTACACAATGCATTCTGGCCAGGGCATTGCACAAATTCGTATCAACCCTGATCGTATCGTAGGTTCTACTGTACAGGCATTGAACGAAAAGGGCGCTCCAGCAAGAGAAAATAGCATGCATGTTAATAAGCTGTTGTGGCAACTGTCCGAACACTCCGTGTATGGAGAAATGTATATCGGAGTTTGTCAGTATATTTATGAACGATGGAAAAAAAATTTCAGGGAAGCGTTGGAACTGAGAAGTGTGCCGTGTATTGCCGCGTATTACTTGAACTTTTTATTCCTTACAAGAACTACCCTCTAAATTTGGGAGGTCGCCTTGTTGGAGAGTTTCAGGAAATCAACTCGTTGCAGTGATGCTGTAAACTAGTCTAAGAAGAACCTGCGCGCAGAACCACGCTGTTTGCTCAGTTGTGCGAGTGTGTTCGCTGGCATGCTGAGACATTGTCTTCAGAGTTCTTCTGTAAAAATAGTTTTTGGGAGCCCTGTTACGTAAATGTTTGAGTGTTGGAATTGGAAGAGGTGGTGTTATTGCTCAAGTTTGGTGCTAGTAACACTGAACACTATGCTGAGTGGGGCATTTCCAGCACCTTGACAGCAGTTTTTATCAGGCGCAGAGCTTCTGTTTGTAAAGAGATTAAATGCTTGAACTTATGTAAATACGGGGTGCTATTTGTTAACAATCATTGCTGGGTGAACGAAAAATGGAAGAGCGATGAGTCTTGTACAAGAATGTCTCTGTAATGGCAAACCTCATTACGGATTGTAGAGAGGAAACTGGGAGGGGGTGTTGATTTATTCAAATTCTATTTTGTTTTAATTCTTTTTGTACTTCATTATAGCCCCATGCCTTCAATGAGACTGGAAACATGCACCCAGAGGGGCGGATGGTAAGGACCGAACAAAATCGGACGAAAAGATTGTCATATTGGCTTTACATTCTTTCCGTGCCTTCCATCCACTGCTCACGAACATATGGAGAGTGCAAGGCGTGCTTGTTCAGAGAAAATAGTGCTCAGAGAAGACAATCTCATATTCTAGCTTTCCACCTCTATACACTCATAAAAATCTATATTCATGCATATGAATCTATATTCATGCATAAAGTAGCACATGGTCATTAAAATTTATGAACACGAAAAACACAACGGAAAGGCAGCTTTAGCAGTGTTTGGGGGGGGGGCTTAAACAGTTCAGACTTGCACGATATTCTGGGCTTTACCGAGGAACCGTCAAGCACATTATAGGAACGTGTACATATTCACGACCGATATTTCAGGGCCTGTAGAGTCCAAAACATGCTTTTTTTTTTATTCAAACCAGACACTAGTGATGCTGTGGAAATCTTTTTTTTTTTTTTTCCCTGACTGCACATAGACATGAGTGGGCCATCTTTACCGCGAAAGGTGCCATGCTGGAATGAAATGGAGGCAATTAGGCAGACTGGATTTGATAGGCTTGGTTATTTGATCCTCATAGTTGCTACTCGTGTTAATGGCACGCTCTCATTGCCATAGAGTTTGCCTAGCTAGATAGAGCGCACGATCACGTTGAAAATGAGCTAGTGGCAACGTCTGCCATGGCTCGGACGATGCTGCACGTGGGAAGGGGAGTGATGTGAGGGTGGAGTGGAGCCAGATGCGCTCACTTCCTTGATCTCTCCTCTTCCAGTGGGCTCCCTTTCTGGGTCTTCGTGACAGTTGTTGCACCGGGAAAACTCTGTTCTCTCTTCACGGTGCAGGCTGTGCATCGCGGCGCGTTGACTGCACGACCCACGGCCATGTCGCACGGTCTGTTAGTAGTGGTGCGAGATGGTGGGGAACGCGGGACACTGCGAAGGTAGTGATATTTCGAAGCCGGCTTCTCACAGCAAAGTGATTTTCTTGAAGTTCGCGGACGTTTCCGAATATTACATTATTCGGACCGTTGTTTGGGTTCCGTCGAGCCTGAAATATCAGTCAGGGACTATAGTTCTTTTATTCACCCGTTGTTCGTCTCTAATATTGATGTATACTAAGTGTGCGGCCACCGCCCACCACTCCGCAAAAGTCTTCACAACTTCGAGCAATGAAAGACTCTCACAGGGTTGCCTTCATCAACAAGCGCGAGTTTATTGTGAAATCTTAATACAGGTACGGTTCTGTCTAGATTGTGTCCAGAAGGAGTGAGAATAATTTATTTACCATCCGCTTTGTGTCGGGTGGGCACCGTTTCGGCACCCCAGCCATAAAAAAATATACTAAGATCGTGTGCAAATCAGTTCCACATTTTGTGCCGTTAACCCCCGCTCGCTCGAGCTGGCGATTGCTTTCACGGGCAGCAGGTGTATGCTTAGTTTCTTGCATAGCAGTCAACGCTGCGGAGGCTGCAGAGGTAGTGCACTCTCAAAGCCATATTACTCCGCCACATATCATACATTCTTCTCGAAGCCTTGGTGAGTGTTTGGACGAAAACAGAGCAGTATAGAAAGAATTGCTAGCATTTGGAATCGCAGTTGAAGCTGTGAGGCGCTCGGTGTTCGGGCCCTCGGGCAATAATTTTCAGAGTGTGAGCTACTGTTTAGGCACAGACGATTCGCCCCACCAGCCGCATATCATACCGCCACATGTCATTCTCCTCGAAGTCTAGCCACAGGACGAAAATGTCGCAAGAGGTAAAACAAAGTCCAGGAGGTTGCTAGGCGCTCGAGATTTGTCGCAACGAATTGTGCCCGTGCTAACTGGTTGTGTGGCGAACTACTTTCTGGGCGTGGACTTACTCTGCGTGTACAGGTGCACTAGGTTTGGCAGCATTGCCTGCTTGTATGAAACGGAGTGCAGACAATGCGAGAGCAAGCTTCCAGTAACCTCGAGAGCATCAGTCTCATCGGAATATGCACAACGGATTACCGCCTGGGCTGCTGGGCATAAAAGGCAGGATGGGGTGTCATTGTATCAACTTTGATCACCATTTACCTCTTGACCACTGGCCTTGCATTTTTTTTTTGCTTTGAGCTAAGTGTGCGGGTAATGCTAGCCCACGAATAACTGTTATTAGTTCGGCGTCTTGCAGTCTTTTTTCCTTGGCTAGTGAGAGCTGCGAAATTAGGGGTGGGGCAACTGATACGCGGCAATACACGGTAATCTCGTCAAGGGCCTAGTAGTAGTGCAGAATACGTCTCAGCCAAAAACTCATGAGCAGTGCTGTGCTGTCTTTGTTCAGCTCCTTGTGCACTTCACTTAGTTCTGCGGCGAAATTTTTTTTTTTCTCTGTGCAGGAGGGTTTCTCTGTTCCCGAAGACTACGTTGAGGACGGTGGGCCTGTGGCCGCGGGTGAAGAGGAAGAATACTGAACGTGCTTTCTCTCTTTTTTTTTTGTGCCTGCTGCAAGTTTTTGGTCTCGGTTCGAGAACGCCCCAAATGGGGCACCGCGAAAGCAATGCTTTCTGGGAAATATGCATTCAGTTGAAAACCATTTTGCCCCTTCCCCAGAGTATCTCCTCCTGTCCCCCTTTTTTTTTCTAAACATTTGGATAGCTGTTACTTTTTTTATCCTTTCTGTTTCTGGGGATTTGGGGGCTTGGAATCGTGCTCATCTGTACATGAGCAAACTGTCGACTCCTGAGGCATTGGTGAGACTGAAGCAATATGCTCTCGTTGACTTAGGCCGGCCGGTTATTTGTTCTAAAGGTCTCTGGCAGTTAATTTCATGTAAATTTTAATCTTCTTCTTCTTCGACAGAGTTTGTGTTGTCATGCTCTTTGTTTTTATATTTGTCTTGTCGAGATTGCTTTATGATCTCATGTGTGCAGCCCACATGATTTGCTTGTGTAAATGTGAGCTATGGGGGAGGAGTGTAATTTTCTTTCTACTGAGACTTACTGGTTTAATCTAATATTTATGGCCATGGTTGGTTGAATGGCAAGTGTGGCTGCTGTTTTCTTCTTTACTTTTTTTTTTTGTCGAAGAAAGGGGAAGTGAAATTGCGGGCATGACTTTTCGCCTGTGGGATAATGACGAGAGCATTTTTTTTTCTTATCTGCAATATGTCAGTGCTCCCTGGTTACAAGAGTTGTATAGGTGAATGCCCTCTTACCTTTCGGCCTGTTTGTTATGCATGCAGTAGCCCACTAGAAGGTTCTACAACCGTGCAACTGCGCTAATACTGAACACAACTGCTGCCTGTTTCTGCGGGGGCCAGAGGCAGAGGATGCAATAGCACGTGCACGAGCAAGTTTGGTGCATCGCTCTTGATAGTAGGTTGTACCGCTGCTTTGCTAGAGGCAGTTGAATTGCTTGTCGTTTCGTCCAGATAGTTAATATAGGAAATATTGCGGGGAAATATAAGGGTGGGCGTTGTTGACTGATGAGCTGCATTTTTAAAACTGACGATTGCCAAAGTGTGCGTTTTGCGTAAACTCTTGTACAGGCATTGAGGCTATAGATTACGGTCCAAACGGCGCGTGCATGTTCAGTATTAGCGAAGCAGCTTCACCCTTGCATATTACTTTTTTCTTAGAAGTCGGTTTTTTTTTCCCCTGTTTAAACCCGGATGCACCTTGTACATATGGACTCTTAGGCCTGTTGGTGTTCCACTGTGCACCTGTTTTGAATTATATGCAGCAAAGAACTTCCTTTTTTTTTTCTCCTGTGTTTCACGGCAGTTTCCTACACCTTTGGCTACCTTTAAACTAATGTGCTGATCAGCGCTGTACACTGACACGCTTTTTCTCGCTGTCTACACTAATGGTAAGTGTGCAGTGCGAAAGCAACAAGCGCTGCGACTGTGCACTACATTGGCCTTTTTATTCGCAGTGCAAAGTTGTCAATAAAACAAATTTACCTCCCGTATGTGTTGCCCTTTATTTGTTTTTGAACATTTGATCTTGTGGTTGTGCTCTTCTTGCTTGGTTCGTGGGTAGAACAGAGTATAATTTGCATGTTTTTATTGAAACACCCTTGCCATTGCTTTTAGTCACTAAAGTATGAAGGAAAACTACGCCAAAGTGGGTGTGCCTGGCCCCGCAAAGCAAGCTGTATTGCCAGAGATGACGCGTCTTGACGGAGTTCGTGAACTATGCAAAGGATGCGCGGTGGTTACAACGGCCGCATGAATCTAATTCCAGAAGTATAGACAGAGATCGTTACTCCTTTCAGAGCTACATGGGCTTGTGCTTAAATCTTGTTCATCCTCCAGTTAATTTTATAGCGGGCAGGGGCATAACGCGGAGGCTTCTCTAATTATCCGGGACGGAAGTGGCTCGCCCCCCCCCCCCCCCCCCCCCCCCCTCGTCCTCCTTTTTGAGGCCGCTGTGTTTGACAGTTCGCCTCTCGACCGATGGCTGGCTTAAGTTGCGATTAGCAGTTCTGAGGTTAGCAGTTCTGCGCTATATCTGGTGCAAATTCGAAAGCAATAAGTCACGCACTTGTGCGAGTGGCCCACAATATTTGCCTCGGAAACCGCCGCCTCACAGTGTGTGATAGCGTCACAGTGTTGGGAGAACACCTCAACTGGCTCCTTAAGCTATCGTATAAAAACACTACATCATACCCTACAGGTCTCCTCGATTTGGCTGCACTTTCCGCACTAGTTCACAAAAGTGCCGTGTCAGTGTAGTGCCAGTTCTTGCTGCGCGAGTGTAGCCCGACACTAGTGCTGTCGGTGCAGCGGCCAAATCGAGTGCAGAAACTTTGGTCTGCTGCAGCCATGTACAGTACTCACGGATTGAAATAGGACATTCGGAGCGCTAGCCTTGCAGTGCCACGCAGGCATGTGGTAAACCACAGGCCGGCTGATTGGCTACTGGAAGGAACAATTCTGCTTTGTAGATGTTCTCCCTCTCACGCCATACCACAATGCACCACCTTGGTTCCATGAGCGTCTACGGGCGGCGCTCCATGAAGCGACGGCCACGCGCTCCGAATGTCCTATTTCAATCCGTGAGTACTGTACGTGTTGGTGTTTGTCGCGTGTTTTCAAATATGCGCGAGATTGTGCTAGCTGCATTGAACGCTGTGTATTTGCTCCAAGTGGCACATCTCGTGGAGCGGCTATGAACTTTGTTAATTCCAAAAGTGGTGATGAATTTGACACCGTTATTTCCGTTGCGTTGTGTAAAGGGGCGCAGGCCGGTCGACAGTCACTGATTCAACGGGTACTTCAAAGAGGCAACAATTAATTAGACAGGTTATTCAGACTACCGCTCGAGACGATCTTTTACAGTCCACACACGTGATTCAGGCTGCTTCCGTCCTATCGAAAAGTGACTGCGGTTTTCCGCCAAGAGTTGCCTGATCTATATTTGAACTCAATCGCGTTCACTTTCGGCGGACGGTGACGGCGACGTGACTGTCAGAGGCTACGTGGCAGGCGAAGGTTTGGGCTGACGGCGACCTCAAGCCCAGTTGCTGTCGTAAGCGGAGGTACTGATGTCGCAGCGAGCCACAAACGTTACGATCGCCCACGTATTATAAAATATCTCACAATCTGCCTCTTATGGAAGCGCTCCGTCGTGCCGCGTCTATAATGATTGCACACAAAAGAGAAATGGTGTAAGCAACGTGCGAGGCTGGACAGAAAGATGCGAACCCATACGCAGTACGTACTTCCGTACGTGCGCCATGCCGGCCAGTCGCTTACGCGCGTACACAGACACGCGCACACGCGCGCGCATACACACACGTATACGCGCAGTCATTTCAGCTGTTTGGTACGTGAGCGCCCGGCGCAGATGCCGCGTCTTTCACGGGTACGCGGCCGTCTCAACCATGGTCTCAACGCCGCTCACAAAACAAGCATGGCCGCGGAGCCGTCTGCTACGGAGCGCGCCAAGCACCTTGCACTACTTGCACGAGAAGAGAACTCGCCGGGAGGCTAGTGCAGCAGTGCAGAAGAACTCGTGCAGCACGAGGCCAAATCGAGTGCCGAAGTGCAGGTGGCACTAGCTGCACTGTCAAATCGAGTGCGAGAGTGCCGCAATTCCTGAACTGGTGCAGAAAGTGCAGCCAAATCGAGGAGACCTTACATAAGTTTCTTGAGAATATCATAACCTAAAGAACCCTTACGGAGCTACATGCACATTCCTTCAACAAACGTGCACATGCAGACAGCAAGGTATATGACCATAGTTCCCGCGTATACTCGGCGCCTGCTAGAGATTTTGCAGATTTGTCGCCAGTGACTTTACGGAGCTCCAACATGGGTAAGCCGCACGTTCTCTTTTTACCTTCAATAGCGGACTAACCCTGTAATGTGGGCGAAATATAAAATGGCGGGAAGCGTCAAGTGAGAATCTTGCCGCTGGTTGTAAGTTTGAACGTCTGTCCATCACGCTATCACTGGGAGTAAGCACGGGGGTTGTCCCACGGCGCCGCCTCATCGTCGGAGCATGCTGTACTTGAGCACTAGGAAAAACAAGTCAATATGCGCTGAAGCATGGCCGGCACTACATAAACATACGCACCACGACGGAACCTCTGCGTCACCTCGCATCTTCGACTCAGGTCCTCCAGGTCAGCTCGTCATTTGCGCACTGCCAGAAAAATTACACACTCGAGCAGCAAGGACCTCACTACATGTCCTGGATGTCCTCAGCCCAGCGCTTCGAACCACGACATCCCATGTGCTCTCTTGTCTGGAGGTAACCGGAGGCTTTGCGACTTCTCAACGGAATTATGAACTCTGCTTGCCGCTCTGTAATGTGAATTGCTAGCGAACCTAATAAATGGAATGAATGCGTCCGGAGGATCCTGCAAAACGGAGGATCGTCGCAGAGCATAGATCATACCACGGCAAGGCGGGAGGATCGCGCAAGCCGACCTCTCTCCCTTCTTGTTGAACACCATCTGTCAAAATTTCCGTCCAGTTCAAATTCACGGCGCCATTCAGCAGCGCTCCAAGCGGGCTGGCCGCCGTGTTGTGGTTGCCATGGTAACCACCTGCGGCGTGCCCAACACGCCCACCAGCTATGTTTGAGCTCGATGCGCGCCGGTGGCGCGTACTGAGATATCAGTAGAGACGCTCCTAACATGTAAGTGCTCCAGCCTTTTTAACTGCGTGCGTTAAAGGCCGTTCACCGCAACATTTCTGTTTATCACGCCGTTTCCATTTAGGTGTGAAAACCGTCTAGCACGTGTCAAGCTTGGATAGCTAGTCAAACTGCCTACGCCGCAAAAGAGTCCTTGATGAGAAGCTAAATCGTCACTTCCGCTCATCGTTATAATAGGCCGTTCTGAAGATACACGGGCGAAAAATTTGAAAACGACTGTACAGATTCTATTCGGGATGCAGATGTTCCAGGAAGCGAAATCCATACTCGCTTGGAGTCTGCAGTTTTTATGACTGTACTGCAAAGAACGTTTGCACCAAAAATTGTGTTCAGCCGTGACTTTCAAATCTTTGTAACGGTCCCTTCCGAGCCTGAGCAACCATGCATGCACCTGCATTCATCGGCCTCTGAAGAAGTGTGCATTTCTTGCAGAATAGGGAAAAATAGCTCTCGACACGGGGTACTGAGGGCAGTGACAAGGTCAATTGTACTATTACTACACTTGAGCTCATTAAATTTCTTCAGTAACTACTGCTGTGGCGGCTTCCAAGGTGGGTCTTGGTTGCCTTGTCGCAGTATATGTCTAAGAATTGTCACACACACACACACGCACGCAGCGTCTTCAAAGGAAGGAAGGGCTCAGACATTGCTGGTACATACCCACTGCGGGGGAGTGGCCAAGACACAGGCGGTTAATTACTGGATACAGGAAAGTTTTGACGGGAAAATGAGTGGTAATAGTATGTAGTCTGACAGATTGGAAGACGGAAGAAAAGGGGTCCTGTTAACTTGGAGATCGAAGACGGGACAATGGCTTAACGTGCAGAATAGTATACAATGCCTGTAATGTTCCAATGTCGTACTGACTGAGAGCAGGAAGAAGAAATTAGAATGGGAGTCGCTGCGTTTCTTGAAGGAAATTTCGAACAGCAGAGCGCACACTCCTGTCGCTTCAAAAGGAAGGAAGGAAGGAAGGAAGGCCTCAGACGTTGCTGGCACATACCCACTACGGGGGAGTGGCCAAGACACAGGCGGTTACTTACTGGATACAGGAAAGTTTTGACGGGAAAAGGAGTGGTAATAGTATGTAGTCTAAGAGATTGGAAAAGGGAAGGAAAGGGGTCCAGTTAACTTGGAGATCAAAGACGGGACAATTGCTTAATGTTCATAATAGTACACAATGCCTGTAATGTTGCAATGTCGTACTGATTGAGGGCGGGAAAAAGAAATTAGAATGGGAGTCGCTGCGTTTCTTGAAGAAAATTTTGCACAGCAGAGCGCACACTCCTGTCGCTTCGTCCAAGCAAAGAAGCGCCAATGGAAAGAACAACCGCGGAAGACACAGGCAAGCCCAGTTGATGAAATGGAATTTGCAAAAGACGCTTCCTCAAATGAGAAAAGCGGCGGCAGAACAGCAGGAAGTGATCTATTGTCTCAGGTTCGGCACAAAAAGGGCACAGTGGGGAAGCTGCCAGGCCAGATCTGTGAAGGTAGAAATTTAGAAGGGGAACCCGGCAACGCAAGCGCGTGAAAGAGACCTCTAGTCTGCGTGAGCGTCAGTCTTTGCTACTCCAAGGATGCAGAAGATGCTGATATTCGGGAGATGATGTAAGAGCCGAGCCAGCAAATTCCTGAAATATTGTGTAGCTGCGAAACCTCACCGCAGCTGTATATGCACATGATGGCAGGACAGCAACAATTGGGCCGCTGAGAGAGGCTCTTGCTAAGGAATCTGCAACCTCATTTAAGTGAAAGCCCATGTGACCTGGTACCCAAAGCAACCTTACCGAATTTAGATGGTGTGCTGTGCGATGTCAGTGCACGTTAAAGATCCCCAGGTGGTCGAAATTATGCCGGAGCCCTCCACTACGGCACCTATTCTTCCTTTCTTCTTTCACTCCCTCCTTTATCCCTTCCCTTACGGCGCGGTTCAGGTGCCCGCCGATATGTGAGACAGATACTGCGCCATTTCCTTTCCCCCCCCAAAAAACAATTATTATTATTATTATTATTTAGATGGAGCGGAATCAGGAACTTAAAGAGGCGTAATGCCCGAGCGTATTCAGGCGTAGCCAGCACCAAGAGAGCGGGGAAACTCTTCGTCTTCAGGTGAAGCGTAGTGTCGGTGCATGCCGGTAGTGGAATCGGTGACAGTTAATACACTACAATATATATTTTCTGAAATATACAGAGTGCTTACACTTTAGATATTTGCTACCCTGCAGGGAGCTGCAGGAGAGATTCAGACGGCGGAGGAAGGCGTTTGCATCCAGGAAGGAAGAGGCCGAAGATGGCGAGCCCAAAGAAGTGAGTAAAAGGAGCAATAACAGAGCAATGGTGTTGCGTTCCCGCGTGCTTTTCTTTTTTATTACCTGAGTACTGGTAAATAGCCACTCGATTCTTGGCCGATCCCCCAGTGTGGGTATGTGCCATTTTTTCATAGGATGACAACAACAGCAACAACGATGGCAGTCAATTGTCCACAACTTGCGGAGCTGTTGCTGCCCTTGGCTGTTCACATAAGTCGCACCTCCGGCTTCTCATGTTCAGAACGACGAGTAACCAGTGTTCTTGGGAAGCGTAGTGCAAGTAGTTGGGTCATGACAATCTACAGGGCGTCCCAGTTAACTCTGCACCAAGATTAAGAAAAATGAGAGCAAACACATTACGGGACGGTCAGACATCTGCAGTGACAACTCTGCAAAAGCAGTTGGATTTACCCTCGACGGTTACTTTGGTACATTTACTTCATTGAATGCTTCTACGTAAAGCCGCCGCGGTGGCTTAGCGGTTATGGCGCTCGGCTGCTGACCTCGAAGGCGCAGGCTCGATCCCGGCCGCGGCGGTCGAATTTCGATGTAGGCGAAATTCTCGAGGCCCGTGTACAGTGCGATGTCAGTGCACGTTAAAGAACCCCAGGTGGTCGAAACTTCCGGAGCCCTTCACTACGGCGTCCCTTGTGGCCTGAGTCGCTTTGGGACGGTAAATTCCAGTGAACCATTGAACCGCTTCTACGCAAAGCCGAGGCTTCACACATGCGACGGATATTTCCTGGATGGTGGCAGTGGGTGTGTGGGCAGCCTGCGGATGCATTAATTATAATGATAGTTGGTTTTTGGGGAAAGGAAATGGCGCAGTATCTGTCTCATATATCGTTGGACACCTGAACCGCGCCGTAAGGAAAGGGATAAAGGAGGGAGTGAAAGAAGAAAGGAAGAAGAGGTGCCGTAGTGGAGGGCTCCGGAATAATTTCGACGACCTGGGGATCTTTAACGTGCACTGACATCGCACAGCACACGGGCGCCTTAGCGTTTTTTCTCCATAAAAACGCAGCCGCCGCGGTCGGGTTCGAACCCGGGAACTCCGGATCAGTAGTCGAGTGCCCTAACCACTGAGCCACCGCGGCGGGTCCGGATGCATTGCGTAGGGTGGAAGTTTGGTAGTGGGGGCGCTTCTAAAGGGTGCAGTTGTGTGGTACATGGCGCTTTTGGACGGTGAAGGTAGGCGTGGGGAAGTGATTCGAAGGCGGCGGTGTGTGGGAAGTACCTTATATACAAGAGGATTCGAAGGGGAGGGCGTGGCTGTGGGTGGTGCTTTTCTGGGGGCAGGCTTTATTTCGACAGACATAAAATTTGCCTAGGGGAGTGGGTAGGAGGGAGTACACTAGCTCCCCTTTCGCATTATAAAGGGTGAGCCGTCCTACAGAACTCGCCGCGGTGGCTCAGTGGTTAGGGCGCTCGACTACTGATCCGGAGTTCCCGGGTTCGAACCCGACCGCGGGCTGCGTCTTTATGGAGGCGGAACGCTAAGGCATCCGTGTGCTGTACGATGTCAGTGCACGTTAAAGATCCCCAGGTGGTCGAAATTATTCCGGAGCCCTCCACTACGGCACCTCTTTCACTCCCTCCTTTATCCCTTCCCTTACGGCGTGGTTCAGGTGTCCAACGATATATGAGACAGATACTTCGACATTGCCTTTCCCCCAAAACCAATTATTATTATTATTATTATTATTATTATTATTATTATTATTATTATTATTATTATTATTATTATTATTATTATTATTATTATTATGTCCTACAGAAATAAGACCGAGTGGTTTGTTGGACGTCATGTGTGGTATAGTCGCCAGTGCTTTTTGTCGGCCTTAATAATTACGTGACAATATTTAACGTACTTGGTTAATGTTTCTTCAAACGCTCAGGTGACACTAGGAAGTTACTGAGTGTTATCGCAAACACCTGAATGAAGTGCTTGCAACCAGGCAGCTCTAATGTACCTTTTTTTTCCACAAAAAAAAGCACGCGAAAAAAATTTACGAAACACCGGGTGATGCTTTGTGATCGCGGCCTAACGAGACAGGCGCTACCAACATTTTTCGCATTACGGCAGGGACTTAAGAGCTAGGTTTGACTGTACACTTTTGCGTGCTACCTGAACCTGTTACAAAACCTGACTGAAAAGAATGAACGGTATGGCAGTTTGAGGCTGGACTGGAGAGGGATGAATAGGTTACGAACAAAAGAAAGGTGCGGATAACCGATAGAAGAGTTAATGGAAAATTAAACTCAGCTGCACCCCCCCCCCCCCCTTCTCTGCCCAGCGTGACCGCTAGCTTGTATTAACCGCTCTATAACCACGACCTGCCCTCGGTTCCTGTTCCAGAGCGCTCTGCACTACGACAACGAAGCCTTCACTGACGACGACAGGAGCGAAGTGGCTTCGGCCGTGTCTCCGTCCCTGTCTCCGACTTCGGCAAGGCCTTCACCACGGCTTCCACCTCTTCCCAGGAGGGTCACGGCATCAGGTGCTGCTGACGGGGCCCTCCCCGGCATTATCACTCCTTTTAAGCATGGAATACTTTTAGCTTCCGTTCTCGGCAAGCCGACCTGAAGATCGGCTGAAAAGCACAGTGATTCTGAAGCCCAACGCTACCGCACTTTACGGTCGGAATGGCGTCAAGTAGAACAAAAACTTAAGCATAACATTGGGCCTGAGCGGGATCAGAACCAGCGGTGGCGCAAACAGAGCAGCTTTCCTTCTTGGGGCCTTAGACCACAGGTGGCCTCTCGAGCAACATGTTCGATGTGTTATTCGTCGTTCGTCCGTTCGTTCGGCGCCGCTGTAGCACCCATTTGCAACACCCGAGCAGGTGATCGAACCTGTGGATGTCGGAGTAGGGGGAAGGTGAGGCGATACAGCAGTCCGTCATATTCTCCTGGTCAATGAGAATTTGCATCCTCCGGCGACGTGTTCCAACCTGTGCGTGTAGGAGTGGGCCGTCTTGTATCAAAAAGGCAGGTTAGAGTTGGCACAACTGTCGGTGTCAGTTCGTCGCCGCCGTGGCAGAAAACATAATGGGAGTGAAATATTTTTCCTTTACGACGAATAGAGTAGCCGGTAAAGTATTTACCAAGCCCTCATTGTTGCAAGTGTAAGGGATGAAACTCCCATTATTTTTCTCAAGAAAAAGAGAAGAGACATGAAAGTCACGCGGTATTTCTTCCATACTTTACTATTGTGCAGTAATGGAATACAAACATTTGTCGACCAGTGCTGCATTACTTTCGATGTAGAATAACCGCCTTTAGCTTTCGCCGTCTTGTGAATTAAACTCGGACACCATACTGAGGTTTGAGCTTGTGTTAAAACTCAAGATAATAATGTTGGTTTTGCTGCAGACGCCGACCTGAGCTCCGGCAGCCAGACGCCCAGTTCCGTCGCCAGCTCCAAAATTGCCGCTGCCAGCAGAGATCGCACTCGCCGGAGGACGTCCGAGGTTCGTGCATCTTATCACGGTTCGCTGCTATCGCACGTGTTTGTTTGCGCTGCCTATTGTACATTAACTGAATGCCACAGACTTCCCTAGTATTGCGGGATTCTGGACTATAAAAGCCACCTGCGGGCTAGAATAAACAGTTTCCTCTATAACCATCAAGCAACAGTACTACCTTCGCATTTTTAACGCGATAGAGTTAAAGGCCCCGTTGCCCACAAAATCCGGTGTCGGCGTTGTCGGCGTTGTGAGCGAGAAATCACGGGCATGGCTCTGGCAGGTGGTGCCCAGAGAGCAACCTAGGAGGCGGGTGGGTCACCTAGATCACGTGACCTTGCATCGTCATCACAACCTTCCCAGCGGAGAGCGAGCAAACTGCCCACCGTGGCAGGTGGCAGTTAATGATTGGTCGCTTGGGAAGGGCAGCCTGGGCAGCACAACGCCCACCGCTGGTAGCACCTGCCATCGCAGTGCAGTGGCGCATCGCTTAACCGCTGCACCACTGTGCCAGAAGGGGTATGAGGACTCCCAGGGATCTATGAATGTACAGAATGACCTTGTGCATATATGAGAACTCATTACGCCAGCGCGTCATACCCTTAAGGCGGAGCTTAAGTACGCCCTCGAACTGTTATTCTTATTTATTGGTACCACAGTTCCTGAAAGGGGTTTTCGCAAGAAGGTTTGTTGAATGGAAAAAAACCAAAATGGGTATTCAGTTTTCCGTAAAACCAAAGAACAGTACAGGAAAGAAAGCATTATCAAGTCAGCAGTTCAGAACAAGTTCAGTCAAACAAAGAGAGGTCTAAAACGCAATGAAACACAACTTTATCCAATAATGACCACTGAGGTCTTGCGAGAAAGGATTGTTGAAACACTTAATTGTTAGTAATTCATTCGCTTGGTGGCCGGGATAGTTCTTTTAAATATTTTGTGAACGCTTGGTACTCTGGCCGTGCCAAACCTGTTTGCAAGCCCCATTTTAAGAGAAGCTTCGAGTGGCCTGTTTAGCAACCTGTTTTGCTTTTTTAAAACACTTCACCCTTGTCGAAATTTTTTCCTCACTACAGGGACGGACGCCATTGGCGCAACCTAGGATGACGCCTTCGAGACTGTTTCCTCCGACGCCTCTTCCTCGAAAAGGGCGCGTTCAACAGGTGGGCACAGCTAACAATTTCAGGGAACGAATTTGTGACGAAGTCATTTTAGATGAAAAGTAAGGAAGCAAGAATTCATCGCCGGGCTGCTTTTCGTAGTGCACTGTCTTCGTTCTCTTCAAAAATTTTCTTCTACACTTTAACCTCAGTGAACGGGAAAGACAGGGAAGCTTCCCGCCTTTTTCTGCAATTTGTTAAGGAAACTGAACTGGACACCTAATGGTGGCAGTGACTTTGACTTTGTAGGTGCTTGTGAGCTTGGCTAAGCGTCAGAACTGTGCCACAAGACTCTTGTCCTTTAATTATTATTTATTGCTTCGCTACAGTTGAGCTATTGACGGCCGATTCAACTTAAGACTAACTCCACCTCAACTCGCAACAACCTCACAACAGCCTCAACTCAACTCACCTCTGTTGATGGGCTACGAATTTATGGCTGAATGCTGAGTATTTCTTCGAGTGCAAATTGATGAAAGATGGCTGTTTTATGCAGCCTTCCGCATCTTTTTCCTCCCATGTGATTTCGTTTGTTCATGTTTTACATGGAGCTGTTTATCACGAACCTCTGCTCTGAAGCTCGTAATGTCTCCAGGAACTGATAGTACGCCTTATTGTTACCATGACCTCACCAAGACGCTCTAAGGAAAAGGGGATAATGACAGGGTAAAGTAACGATGGATGGAACGCTCGTATTTTCCTTGTGGTGTTAATTTTATCCACTCGTCCTTTCCTACTATTTCTTTTATCTTATTTTAGCTTCGGCTCCTCTCGCTCATGCAGGTCGATGTCGGTGAAGAAGCCATCGAAAAAGCTCTCAAGAAACGCCGAGAAGCGCTGGCCAGGTGGAAGTCCAGCGCCTCATCGGCTGTGCGTCAGGTACACGGCGCCGAACAAAATTAAAACGCAACACTGTTTCTATAGCGACAGCTCTACTAGACTCAGAAGTTTATCTCCGTGTGGGTACGATTCTTGACCTTGAATAACCTTGATAAGCCGCTTAGAAACAGCCGTAAGTTAAAAGTTAGATGTCCAACCGTAACTGAGCGTGCCCGACACGATGGCGACTTCCAAATTCGGCCTGGGGCACCCCGAAAATTTGACCTGGGCCGATTTAGACCAAAATCAATGTCCAAACATAATTGAGCGTGATCGACACGATGGCGCCATCCAAATTGGCCCGTGTCGTTTTCGAAATTTGGCCCGGGCCATCTTCGAAATTTGACCTGGGCCGATTTGGACCAAAATCAATGTCCAACTATAATTGAGCGTGCTCGACACGATGGCACCATCGAAATTGGCCCGGGTCATTTTCAAAATTTGGCCCGGACCATCTCCGAAGCTTGACCTTGGCCGATTTGAACCAAAATTGATGTCCAACTATAATTGAGAGTGCCCGACACGATGGCGACCTCAAAATTTGGCCCGGGTCATTTTCAAAATTTTGCCCGGCCCACCCCTAAAATTTGACCTTGGCCGATTTGAACTAAAATCGATGTCCCACCATAATTGAGCGCACCTGACACGATGGCGATCTCCCAGTTTGGCCCAGGCCATTGCCAAAATTTGACCTTGGTGATTTGGGAATGCTTTCTCATTGTGTTAGGTTTAACCAACTTAAAAGCCTATGGTGTACCATGTCTATGAAAGGTACACCATGGTGCCTCTTATCTACCATGGTGTGCCCTTTAACCTTGAATCTGACCTTTACCTTTGACATTTAACCTTAAATGAGCGTCGAGTTTGCGATTTTGTCAGATCACGTGTCGTGACGTCAACTTATGGTGCGTATAAACGCCATGTTGCCACGCTTGCCTCATTAGTCGTGGAAGAAGAGGATTGGGGACCCTCTCTCTAGCCATGCTAGAGCTACCGCTCGACCTTTGGGCACACCAGTGGTTAAATCCTGCCTAACTTTTTTTTTCTTCTCACACTTCAATCTATTTACCGCAACGTGTTTCTAAGAGTTTCTATTCATTAGTGGAATGAAGCATGTCTAGAACACTGAATAGGATAATTTTAAAGCAGGAGACTAAACAGAAACTGAGCTCAGGTCACTGCAGGCAGTATTTCATTTGACGTTTCTGTAAGTTTGCATAAATTATTGAGAAGATTCTCATGTGTAAGTTCAATGGCTAAACTATAGTGACTGCAGTCGATTGTCGTGTCATGAAATCACTGTAAATTAACGAGATGCAGGCTACATTTCGTTCGATTTCTTTCAGCAAGCGCGAAAGAAGTATGCACGGGCAGTGCCTGTCACGTATGAAAGAAAAGGTCGCTATACAATAAGAGCCCATCTGGGATGGCGATATGGCCTAAAAGAAACAAAACGCTGGCTAAGTTATTCGCAGCAAGTAGTTGTTCAGCTGCTGTTAGAGACTGTAAGTATTAAAGGACTATTGACACCTAATTTTAGTTGTGTGTTGTCTTCTTTCAAATGACGCGTTAGAATTGGAATACATGGATTACCACGCCGTACTCGCTTACAGCCGCTAAAAAATGATATTTAAGTTTCTTCTCTCATACTGTTTAGGTTTCCGGTTTCATCAACTGAATAATGGCTGTGATATAAAGTTGGCCTTTAGGTCACGTGAAAAACAAAAATACTGCAATATAAACGCTGATATGTTGGTTAGAATCACTACAACACTTCAAACAGCCTGTTTCAAGAACTAGAATGGCAAGAAACAACGTATCAGCAGTTATATTGCCTTTTCTTTTTTTTTCTGAGCCTCATGTGACACAAAGACCAGCTGCACGTCACAGTCAACGTTTAGTTGACCAAATCGAAATCGAAACAGCGTTAAGAAGAAATTCAATTATAAATTATTTATCGGCCACCACAGAGTGCCCAATATAAAATAATGTTCTAATGCATCATATGAAAGAAGAAAACACGCAAGCAAATATTTGGTGTCTGTAGTCCTCCTTTAACTGCCCAGTGCAGTCGATATAGGAAAACAAGAAGCGGTTTGATGACGAACTTTTTTGTGTGTCTTTGTGACTTTTGTGAATGCTAACAATTACGGTATCCTGTTTTCACCAGTCCGCAGAACTAGCGGAGAAGACACTGGTACAAGAAGCGGAAGAATTTTTCACTCGAAAATGGACTAAGGAAGTGACAGGCGCGGCCGAAATGACGCCCCAGGAAGCTGAGGAAGCTCGTCCTTCGTCTGCTGTTGTAGATGGCGCAGAAATTGTGTCAGACGCGCCCCCTGACGCCAACGAGGCCTCCCGTGAACCTGACGACGAAGGTACCTATAAAAAATATACGACAAAGTCTGTTCTCGCTGCTTTATGTAGTCTATGTTTCCTTCTCCACTACGCATATTCCATGAAAGGCCTTTTTTCTTTATGCATGGAAGTAGGGTCGTTGGTTATGGCTTGTTAGAGGGGCACGAAGTGAACGAGTTGTGGTGTGTAGGATAGTAAAGTGTGCTGGGGATGTGTACTGATGTTAGACAGCAATGACTTGCAAAAAAAGTTGCTGCATTCATTCAAGGGTCATGTGATAAATGTCAGGTGACAAGATGACGTGTAAAAAAGTTGCTGACGTTCAAACGCAAATACTTTCGCATTTCTCGAATGCATCAGACTGCAGGGCTCTTCAAGTTTTTTTCTATCGTATTTTGAGGCCTCGCTTGACTATTTCACTTTCCCTGTTATTCTGCGCTAACGTATCTCAACCATCTCTGTCTGGCTTTCCAGAAAGTATAGCGCTGCCTCTTGGGAGACTATTGAGACCTATCGTGGGTAGACTTAAAGGGGCTCTGAAACACTTTCCGAGGAGAGCACATCAGCTCGCTCAATCACTACACTGTATTGTCATGAAAACCTCAGCCAAATAATACACCTTCTACAAGCAGCAGACGACCCACGATCAAGCGCGAAAGTTGGCGAGCCCTTCCCGGCTACTTTTTCATGCTCGCACCATCCTCCGTCGCTCGCATCTGCGAATACAAGTTTAGAAGTGGCTATTGGTGAGATTCTTTCAGACGTCAGGCATCTACCATGGCCGTGGCCAATAAGCCGAGTAGCTTCAGCGCATCACGAAGCTCCGTTCCCGGAGGTGGGGCCGGCGGAGGACCGCCGACCTTCCAGCGTGTAAAAAGTGACGAGAGGAGAGGGAAAGGCGCGAAGACGCTGAAATTCAAATTTTGACTACAGATAACACAGCTTCTAGAAAGCGCATTAAAAAATTCTTTCTGGACGATATCCGTGAGGCGGCGTGCTTTAACATCTCCGGCATACCGCAACTTTATTAGTGCCCCTTTCAGAGCCCCTTTAAGTTCACATGATGTTCTGCTATTCCGCTGTAATCTAGCGTAATCACTAGCAACCGGGCCTGATGTACTTAATCTTACACACACGTTAATTAAATTAAAATAAGTAAAGTTACGTAAAAGCAAATGTGAAAATGCGCAAATAGAGTTATGCGTTTACATGTATTCACTTCACGAGCTTCCCAGTCTATCACCTTCGCAATTTCTGTATTTCTCCTGTAAAGCGTGCACCACCTTTTGTAAGAAAGCGATAGGTGAAACACAACTTTCGAAGAGGCTAGGGAACACGAAAAAAAAAAAATTGGGAAATGAACTTACTACTGCCCTTTTTGCGCGGAAACGCAGAACCATCATCCAACACTGACTGGCCCAGGCGGTCTTGCATAAGCAATAGCAAAAAACTCATATGAAAACAGGGAAGGTGTAAAGCAACGCGTAGGGAGTGAGCGCTCTCAGCGAATGGTTATGGTGTGCTGCTTGAAAGCCATTCTATGGCGGTCTGGGCAAGAAGGATTTGCAGCTAGAATACAAATAGCCACCGCACGTGACAACTTACTTGACCAGCTGTTGCTTTAAAATGCACTGTGAATTTGCTTGCCCACATTCATCTCTTGGCTTTGGGCAGAATGGGCGTCTTGTAATCGAAGACAAGGACGAAAGTCAGGCGTAGTATTTTTAGTAATTTGACCCTACTTGTACGATAGAGTTAAACAAAATAGTCGTAATGGAATTCCCTGATTTTTTTCTCTTAGCGGCTCGCGGTAATAGCGATCTGATTGAATCAGCATCTTTACAGAAGGTGGCGGAATGTTTGTCTAAATTTCAGACAGCTGTAACTCGACATAATGAGTTCGTATAGCGCTTTTCAATACCTGGTAAGCTGGTACCTAGAAGAAAAAAATGCATAGACGATCATACGAGGTGTTGCGACAGATCTTTATCAGAATTGCTTGTGCATTCGCTGCTACAATGATCGCCTCCCCTTTGCAGCTTTGAATTATATTTCCCCGTCGCTCTTACGTTTCAGTGCTGCGAATACCTCTCGTGGGTGGGGATCTCTGGAGGGTGCCGGAAGTAACTGTGGGGTGGGTAGGGCCTGCTAAAAGGTGGAGATGGGTTTTGGGGGTATCTGAAGCTTTGGTTTCAAGTAGGATTTCCTTACCCCGCGTTGGTTCCCCAATATAGCGAATGGCCGTTAAGGGTAGCGAACTGAATTCCAAGAGAAGGCTAGCGTAGCAGGGGGCGGCTGAAAATTAGGTTTTCCGATGAGTTTGCAGGGATACAATCACAGCAGCTGGCACAAGGCAGGGTTCATGTGAGAGATATGGGTGAGGCCGTAGTCAGGCTGATGATGATGACGATAGTGAAGCTTAAATAAGGTGGAGATTGGTCGGTTGGTGGTGGGTGATAGCTTCTGGACGGTGAAGGTGGATGGGCAGTAGGTGGAAGTCTTCTGTAGGGTAGAGGTGGAAGAAGGTTCTGGCGGGTGCGCGTGGGTTGTTTTATGCTTGGTGGGGATTCTGGAGGTTGGAACTTGGTGGAGGGATGAGGTGGTGGGTAGTGGACAGAGGCCCTCTGGAAAGTGGCGGGATCACACAACGCCAGATGTACAGATTTTGACCAACTAATGGCAGTAATGAAAACGCATTAAAAATCCTTGTTAGCTTGATTCGACGTGCGAATAAGCAGAGCTTCGGCCCGAAAATGCGGATATGGGTTTGCCGTTATTTTACAACGCAGTGTGAATCAGGGACAGGCTGTTGTGCGTTACTAAAAATCATTTTATTGCATCTTTGTTTAGACGAGAACCTGCTGTCGTCCGAAGACTACGTTCCCGACGAACAGCTCGCCTGCAAGATGGTGGGGGCTGAATACAAACCCCAGGTCGACACCAATCTGCACTTTCCTTCGTCATCCAAAGGTCTGTGAGCGCAGAATAGTGACAGATTTGTAAACGTGACAGTGTCACAGGAAGACGAAGCAGTGTCGCATCGCTGAAACCAAAGTCAGACTTTCTTGGTTTTGTTCGAGCGAGCTTGCTTTATTGGTGAAAAGCAGTGTGAGCACGGTACTGACAGCCCCAATTTCTATAGGGTCAATATGATCGTTTACGAGGTCTCCGTTATAATTACTGTTTTTTGCTGCTTTATGTCATAAAGCTTTCCGAACTCAGCTGTTGCACATGAAGCATACAGGTAAGAGACCAGTTATAGCCTGTGCGCATGCACTCTTGTTTTTCGAGAGCTATATCGTCTTCTGAAAATGTTCTTTCATCTTTACTTGTTTCCTTCCCCATCGCAATGACAGCTCTTTGAAGTTGAAAGGGGTATTTTTCTTGCCTTTCTTATAATTGTTCTCTCTAGGAGAGTTTGCAGTTGGGCAAGTTTTTTATAGCTTACGTTGAGAAAGTAGTTCTGACTCGAGGCTCAAGAGACTGGCAACACGGTCTTGTGTATCTCTTTACGTCTTGTGGCTGCTTTGGTTCCTCAACGGGACTTCTTTGCATCACTGTCTTCTATCGATTTCTTGTGTATTTTCTGTTATACCTTATCTGTCCATACATTTCTGCTACCTGATCACTGTCATTACCGCCATCATAACCGTAATCATCATCATCATCTCTTTCAAGCCCACCGCAGGATACAGGGCCTCTGCCAATTACCTCCGGTTACTTCCGCTTTTTTGTTTTGCACAACAGGAAGCAGTTTTGCTCCGTTCTTTAGATATCTTAGATATCATTTCATTTACTATTATTCGCATACCTATACGTTCGGATATCACACTGAGACATGTGGAAGACAAGAGAAACAGGGTAGGTACCATGAACGAAACTACACTCTTCACACAAAAATGCCTCTATGGGAGTAAAAAGGGAGTGATCTGTCCTCTACCGCACACCATTTTATCACAGGGAGTGCGCTAGAGAGAGATTACTCCCCCTTTTACTCCTGTCTGGTTAGGGTGTAGCTGCCAGCATGGTTTAAGATGTTTTGCCCTCTTTACAGCACCGCTATCTTCGAAACTGAAAGACGCTGGCGATAGCGAAGACGGCGCTGGCAGACGGATCAGGCAGAGAGCCTCGACATCGGACAAGCTCTCGTGCTTCGCGATAAACCAGATGGAACATCGACTGATAAACCAAAGGGTAAGGGAAGGCGTCGTCAGATGCATCTTTTCCTTAGGATGTCATGTTAGTTAGCAAGTTGTGTGACCTAGACGGAACACTCTAATTCGTTGTGAGTCCGAATTCCAAGTCCCCCCATTTTATTCCCGTTCAACGATTACAGGAGCTGCAGTGGTTCGACAACGAAGGGACCGTCGCTTCGTCGCCATGTGTAATCACCGATAAGCCGTGTCGCCTTTGGGGTTACGACGACGAGAGTGAGGCCTTCAAACCGAAGTACATGAAAGTAAGAGCTTGCAGTGATATGGGTAGGAGAGGCTTTGTCCCGGGTACATGGTGTCGAAGTGTGTCGCGTTGTCTTGGTGGGCTTGACACAGGGTGCACTCAAGTGCTAAAGGAGATGCGGTGCCTCATAATTTTCCTTCTTACCTCATCGCCCAGGGCAAGAGGGAAAGGTCCGGGCATTCTGTTTTTCATAGTTGTTTTAACTACAGGCTGGCGGGCTGGCGCCGAGGACAGAAATACGCACAAAAGAAATTAAACAGTCGTTTCTTCGTGAATGACATATTCGTCTGGCTAGGGCAGAGCACGCGTTGCATTATTTCTTACGGGCAGACACAATTTAACTACAGGCAATTTTGTTTTCACGTACTCAAGCGCTGGATGAAACATACTCTTGTCAACTTGACCGTATTGGCAATAAAATAAGCCGTTTTTCATACAGCCCCAGAACCAGTTGCGACCAGTTATTCCTGCTACTAACGGCTGTGTTTACATGGAAGCTAAGGACTAGTCCATCCAATTTTCGGTTCTAGTAAATTTAAACTGCTTGAGTTTTTGTGGCTGGCGAACGTTCGTTGAGCAGCAAAAGATGTTCTAATGGCGGAGAAATTATGAGTTGAAGATATAATATTTTTCCTCGCCACCCAATTAAAACTTATGACGTTGTGATGTCCAGGCTGTTGTGTACTTTATGATCACTTCTGGAAGTAGGTGGTAATCTGGGCAAGCCTCAGAGGTCCCTGAGAGGAAAAGGAGTGGTGTCATTGCAGTTTTGGTGCTAAAACGGCCGGTGCCAAGGATACCTATATTTCATTGTCTCGGCGCTTTCTACTTCGTAAAAGCTTAATTTTCTGTAAAAGTAGCCTGTTTCAAATCGATACAGATTAACTTCAATTCGCACGTAAGTGTACCTTTAACATTTTTCGGAATCTCAGTAACCTAGCAGTTTATTCTACTTTTACTGCACTACACTTTCACCCCGATGTCACCGACGCGTCCGCGAATATAATACCCGTGACTTACGCTGAACCTTCTCGTCGGCTCCTCGACAGGCTCTGACCTGCGTGCCGTACCACTGCGACGCGGAGCTGGAGCTGGAGCTGGAGCTGGACGTCTCCTCGCTTCGCTTCGACCACCACCCGCTGTTCAGCGCCGAGCACGTTCTTGTTGCGCAGCTAACCGGACTGTACGAGGCGTACGCTGCTCTCGCGCTCTCTGGAGACTACGCCCCCCTGTCCTGCAAGGACAAGGCGAGCAACGCCGCTTATTAGTTTTACTGCGATAGCTTGAAAAGCCTCATCAGAAAAAAAGTGTTATCGGTCATCAAATTCGCTGATTGGCTGGAGGGAAGTGGCGTACCAGACCAAATAGTTCCCATTGGATGAGGATAGAAGTGACGTCACAACAACGGATGATTGCTATTGGATCGATGGAAGTGACGTCATTTACTTTAAAGGCATCAACAGCTTAATGCTATCGCACTGCCGATACTACGCAATTGTGCGTCTCTACGATTTTTTGACGACGGGGTTGTGCACTGCTTGCAGTGTAACTTTAGAGAACGGTGAGCAATATAAGAAAGGATGAGAGGCGCTTGAGAAAGGTATTACAACGATGCTAAGAACGAATTAGAGTGAACTTTGCAAGCGCACATAGGTAGTAAATAGAAGCTTGTGGGCGCTCCTCAAGAGAAAAGCAAGCAATATTTGTATCTTGACAGGACTCACCTGGGAAGCAGGAACTTGGACGCTAATGAAAATGCTTGGAATTAAATTGAAGACAGCGCAGTGGGCTTTTGGAAAATATAAATGGAAGAAGTACCATTTAAATGAATAAAATAGCAACGGGATTAAGAAACAAATTGTAGTTAATAGTAGTCTACTTAAATTCAATTGGAATGCTGCGAGTGATGCTGGGAACAGATGTGAGAGAATTGCAAAGGAAGAAATACATAGCCAAGGATGCGAGCGTGTTAGTTGCTCAGATTTACTTGAGAGTAGGGAATTTTCTCGTGACAGGGTGGCCGCCCAGTCGAGAAACACAGCACAATTTTTTTTGTCGTTACAACAAGTTTTTGTAATATTTATTGTGGTAAGCAGAGAAATGTTCGTTATAACAACTGAATTTCCTGTCTTATTGTGCTGTCATTATTCGTAACTGCAGAACCTCAAAATAATGCAGAAAAAACTACAAAAATACTACAATATTACATAAAAATCCGCAACAGGACCGAACGGCAAAACATTTTGTCGTATTTTGGGCACGATTGTGTCGTTTTTTCCGACTGGGCGTGGCTATAGCCACGGCTAATCAGATGTCGATGGTTGAGGCCTTCCTCCTCCTGCAGTGGTCTGACCGGTGGAGAGGGGGGGTTGGAAAATGGTGCGTGGAAAGGCCACAGCACCGAATGCATTGGTAGTTGACCGGCGGGCGGAACATAGTCCTCTACACCATTTCAGATGGACTCGCTGCGAGAGGACCTGGATAAGATCAACGAAGAGGCCAGTGATCACGACTTCGCCCTCATAAGAGGCAAAATCTTGGACATCATGTAAGCTCTTGCGCCGTTCTTCTAACGTTGTTCCTGTTCTTCTGATGCGAGAGAATCACCGTTGCTTTCATGCTCAAGCGGTCGAGCAGCAGGTGTTGTGCCTGGTCAGCAGAATATCCGAGCAGACGACGCTGCAAGTAACAATCCGTACAGTTTATCATACGTACCTAGAGAGAAAACTGGCGGCGCTGCACTTCACTCATCAAAGGCATGCTGGGAAGATGAGGTTTCGTATTTGGCTTGGCTAGTGTTTTCAGTCGTGGATTCAGTCGTAAAAATACCACTTTTTTTCGAGACAAACATCAGAGGAATGCTTTGCCAATTCCCATACGAGCCTAGTACCGAATATTTGTTGACCGTAAGTTTGTTACGTAAGTAGAAAACGCTCTATAGAAAGAATTTAATCTCCAGAATGCGGAGAGCATCGCCACCGGAGCCGTGGTTACGTTTCTGAATCCATGTTTGAACTCAAACACTATCCAAGCTAAATACGAAACCTTATCTTCCCGGCATGCCCTTGGTGAATGAAGTGATTCATCAGAAACTCGCGTAGATGATGGCGCTATTTTTCACTCTAGGTAATTATGAGAAACTGGAACGACTGTCTGGTATAGACGCTGACTTGATGTTATTAAGTTTAGAGTTTTACACAGTTTATGCCTTCTTCAAAAATGGGAGGTCTTACCTATTATCCAGGTGAAGTTACATCTTTGTTGTTGTCCAAAAGGGCCCTGCAGTGCAGACGCAAAAGTGTGCCGCGAAAAGTAAAAGCAGAGAAAAAATCTGGCGTAAAACTCTTGGAACGCTTTCCGCAACAAGCAAGCCAACTAAAAAAAAAAGCAATTGAGGCTTCTGGGAGGCGCCGCATTGGCTTTGAAAAGTTATCAACTTTTTTTTTTTTTTCAGAGAACAACGTCAGAAGGTGGACGCACAGATCGACTCTCTGAAAATAGTTTTGACCAAAATGAAACGCATCTCGGAAGACGTTGAGGAACTGAGGAGCACACAAGGCTTCACCAGCTCCCCCATGAACCTGAAGTTTCGCAGGTGAGCAGAAGTTTGGCGTGTTGCACTATGCCTGCTTGATATCTCGCACGATCTGAGTGCTTTCATTTATACCATAGCGTTGTAGTATTGTTTTAGAGCAGCGTATATATAAAGCCTTTTGCTTTTTTGTGATGCAGTTTAAGTTGAGTTAAACTGAGGAAGACATAAATCCGAGACATTAATTATCTTTTTCTCTAGCGCTAGTCACTTTCATTGGCTACGTTATTTTGATGCCGGCAGTATAGTACTTCAAGTAAAAATAGTTGATAATTTCGACCAGCCTGCCCTGAAAAGTTCGCAGTTAAAACTCTGTATTAGAATAATATCCAGTGAAGGGATCCGCACACCACCTGTTATGTTGTTTGAGCAACGTTCGAGCTGAGTATGCAGCTAAGTTTAGCTGCGTTTGAGCTGCTGAAAGAATGTCTAAATAGAATGATCTTCGCCGAAACATCCTGTGTGCGGACACAAGGAAAATACGGAACACGGAAGAAAAGGTGTCGCTTGTCTCCCGAGGGAAAACGGCAAAGGGAAAAGACGAGCTTGTAAATGTTTCCTTGCATTGTGGCTTTTAAAATAACACACGCATCTATAGGGCAGCTTTGACAATTTGTTCTTCATGCTGCTTGATCGTGACTTGAACGCCGGTGTCCGAGAAAACGCCAACTTTGACGCATAAACGACTTAAATAATGTGCACCCGGCTTCAAAAGTTTGCGGGACATACGTGTCGCTGAAAAACACTATTGCCGTGTAGCCTGGACAGATAGTCCGAAAATGAGAGGAGCTCTGCCGAGTTCCCGCTCTAAAGCGTACACTCCAAACAGAAAGGAGTAAAAAGGGTGTAAGGACAGCTTACTCTTTTTTTACTTCCATTTAGGCGTATTCGTGCTCAGAGTGTAAGCTGCAGCTTTTCATTTCAGGATGCATCCAGTGCATTCAACAGAATTTGTTTTTTACAACTCGCATGCAGCGCAAACTTTTCACGCGAGGTGTACATTAACGACTCAAAGATGATGACTTCGGAAAGCGTAATCGTTAACTCGATTAGTAATAATAATAATTGGTTTTTGGGGAAAGGAAATGGCGCAGTATCTGTCTCATATATCGTTGGACACCTGAACCGCGCCGTAAGGGAAGGATAAAGGAGGGAGTGAAAGAAGAAAGGAAGAAAGAGGTGCCATAGTGGAGGGCTCCGGAATAATTTCGACCACCTGGGGATCTTTAACGTGCACTGACATCGCACAGCACACGGGCGCCTATGCGTTTCGCCTCCATCGAAACGTTGACACCGCGGTCGGGTTCGATCCCGGGAACTCCGGATCAGTAGCCTAGCGCCCTAACCACTGAGCCACCGCGGCGGGGTTAACTCGATTAGTGATTGCATTTCACAATCAACGCCTGCGCTGTAATAGATCATTACGAGTATCGTAATCGTCCTGTTAGTTTTTCCCTGCAATTTGTTCGTTCCCGCCCGCACGCGGGCTCTTAATGCTACCGCCACCGTCGAATTGTTTTCAGTTGGTGGGCACAAGCTCGCTCCAATAGACAGTTCGTTTGGATTCCGCGTCAGCTAGCCCTTCTGTCGTCCACGTTTGCGTCTATGTCTGTCGTCGCAGGCACGTGACGATATGCAAGATGTCGCTGTCGAAATGACAGCGCAATCGTGGCCCAACCACCGTCTCTCATGTATGCGACATGTTGTCCATCCTGAACATGACAAGCGTGAGCGACACACTTCGTTCTCCTCACCATTCTGCATAACAGAGGACATTTGTGAAGGCTACGTTTTTTTAAATTCCAGCCTTTAATACTTGACGGGACAATGCGGGTTTTACGAACGATATAGTCACATTTAAACCAACTGGTGTTTTCGCAACAGTTCGAATTTTAAACAGACACAGAAGACAACTCCATTCATTTATTGTTTTCAGTTAAAATTGATTCTCTGGTTCTTTCTGGCTATGCGGACATTTGAGCGGCAACAAAATGCGTTTTTTTTAAGCGAAAATGAAATTTAAAGACATCTCCACCAGTCGATTCAAACTCGTGACGTCATAACCGAAAATGCCTCCGTGATCACCATTTGAAGTGAATGGTGGTGTAGCGTAGCCTCTGAGATCCGCTAAAGAAAATCGGCGTCGACGCACGCTTTTTACTTGCAAAATTGGCCGGGGATGGCGACACCTGTATTTAATTTCGTGGTCTTCTCTAGCTTATAAAAGCTGTTTTTGGCGAGAGTGGCCTCTTCGTGATTACAATGCGGTACCGTATCCACACAGGCCAACTTCTATTTCTCATTCAGTGTGCATTTAAAGTGCAGTGTCTATTGGACCCTGTAGGCCCTGGCATTGTTCCAGATTACGCCCGTTTCATTTTCGCAGAAAAAGCAGTGACAAGCAGGCTGAGGATGTTCCACCCGACGAACAACCCACCGATGAGGAACTCTTTACCGAGGAGCTGGAACTAAGAAGGTTGCTCCAGCAGCTGGACTGGATGGACTACGAGAGGAAGTTGCACATATGGCACCAGGAGAAGCGACTTAAGGTACGAACGAACTTGGTAAAATCTGTGGGTTTGAGAAACAGAGCCTATCTCGCAACTGAGCGGGAGGTCACTTAGATGCACCTCAATGAGTTCAAGAATGTCTCTATTCCCAGCCGAGGGCGTTGATAAATGGTAACTTTGGAGCAGATACTCAGACAACCAAGAGCGCTCGCTCGCTCGCTCACTCACTCACTCACTACTCACTCAATCACTGCTTCTTCACTCATTCATTCACTCACTCATGACTCACCCACTGCTCACGTACTTACTCGTTCACTCGCCTAAGTTGAATCGCACTCAGTCTGACTCATTTACTCACCCGCCCTCACAAGTCTGTCATCTCATTGGCTAATTCACTGACTACTTACCTTACTCACACACACTTTAACAATCTGACCCATTCGCCTACTCGACCTCATTGATTCATGCAGTCTCAATGTCTCATTTACAGACCCACTCATAATTCCAAAATCGCAGCTGTGGCCTAGTGGTCTGAGCATTCGCCTCGCATGCGGGAGGTGCGGGGTTCGATCCCCAGTGCCGCCGGGTACCCACCGGTGATACAATTGATACAAGCTTTCCCCTGGTCTGGTGCTCGGCCTATTTAGAGTGAATCGCTTCGGAAATGGGTCTTTGACCCCACCTAGAGTTGAACAAAAAATCTTGTGTCATTGCGTAATTTGGCCACAGATGCCCTTGCGCCATAAAATTTAATCATCATCGTCATCATAATTCGAAACATAAAGATGAGCCTACTTCGTTCTTTTCCCTCTGAGGACACAACTGTAATATTTCAAAAATATTTTTGCGCGGAGTCCGCGGCTGACACACATTTCCTTGGACATGCATCAAGAACTGAGCGCATTGTTGTTAAATGATCTTCCCGTTTTTGATAGCAGATACATGTGCTCGTTTCACCTATCCTGACGTCCTTGGTTCTGTGGATTCGTTTTGCTCTAAATCAATCATTTTTGACACCCCAGCTTTTGTTACTATACGTGTCTGCCGCTCTTCTAATGTCTCTCGTGGCTGCACTTTTATGTACTATACATCTTCCACAGCTTGCTGAATGTGCCATCCATGTGCGAAGTCATTCACTGGCACGCCCGTTTTTGCACCAGTTTTGTAGCGATAGCTACATTACGGTAGCATTTCGAGCCTTCAGCGTGGCGGCGCCGCCACGCTGTCACGTGGTTGGTCACGTCGTGCGGATCAGCTGCCGGCGGCGGTTCGGCGCCGTGGCTGATCACGTGGTTGGTCACGTGACCAAGTTCCACTCAGCCCGCTGTAGCTATCGCGTCACTCCAGGTTTAACCAGAGCTAAACCATCGCCAATTTTTTTTTGCCTATTTTTGACGGAAGAAATGGTACCTCCGGCAGACGAAATGAAGTCACAAATGAGCTTTATCTTTCGTGTGACGGTCTCATGACTTTTACGCTGCTCGTACCAGGAGCAGAGCGGTGACGCCAGTGGTGACGACAAGGACAAACCGCATCCCCCGCCTGACATCGTCGAAGCCGACATCGCCGACCTCGTCCGTCACAGGGCCAAGAACCAGAGAGATGCGATAGGTATGATGCTACCAGTCGTCGATGCGGCTCTCTTCATAAATTTTAAACTAATTCGGTTCCGAGAGAAATAGTAATGTTTTAACGGGGTTAAACGGATTAGACGAGCGAAAGCGTGTGTTTAACCTGATTAGCTCATAGTTTTGCTTTGATAGGTTGCCGGCACGTCAGGTATTAGACTCAGGTGAAGCTCTGATCGAGGTTAAGCTGATCTGGTTTATTCGAGCCGCAGATGGAAGTTGACGAAGATGACGATGTGCAATGCACAGTGCAAGAGTGCGGTGCAGTTTAACACGAGGCGTGATCGCTGCGGCGATAGCATAGTGTTCTTGTGCAGTGGCCAGCGAAGGCGACCTGCACCCGCCGCGGTGGCTCAGTGGTTAGGGCGCTCGGCTACTGATCCGGAGTTCCCGGGTTCGAACCCGACCGCGGCGGCTGCGTTTTTATGGAGGCAAAACGCTAAGGCGCCCGTGTGCTGTGCGATGTCAGTGCACGTTAAAGATCCCCAGGTGGTCGAAATTATTCCGGAGCCCTCCACTACGGCACCTCTTTCTTCCTTTCTTCTTTCACTCCCTCCTTTATCCCTTCCCTTACGGCGCGGTTCAGGTGTCCAACGATACATGAGACAGATACTGCGCCATTTACTTTCCCCAAAAAGCCAATTATTATTATTATTATTAAGCTGACCTGCTAGCTCCGCCGCGGGCTCAGATCCCAGCCGCGGCAATATTTATTTATTTATTCAAGGTCAAGCCAAGGTCAAGGCTTCAGCGATGCTCCGCCTTTTGCAGCTTTGGTCGTGAAGTAGAGCTTTCGCTCTAGAAACTGGGAATCACAATGGGCTAGGCAATGACTGAAACGCCACTCTGCCATGACATCTTTTGCGAGTCTAAGTCTGCTGGTAGGTGGCGTGCTTTCAATAGATTTATTTAACAAACGGTCAGCAGATTCTGGTGAAAATCAGTTACAAAGCTCTCAATAGTAGCACGAGAGGGACTACATCAACAAGCTGGTGATGATTCTATGCCAGCTGCGGGAGTGTCTGCGCATTGCAGAATCTCCCGGACGGTGTAATCTGAAGTAATGCTCAATCCTCAGCAGCACTGGCAGTGAACCTGCCAGACCGCGGCATACCTGGCTGCTTCTATAAAAGCGAGGAAGAGAACTGGAAATGGAATAATTACTGTCTCAGTGCGTCCCTGTATTACGTTTGTTTCGTTACGTTTCAGAGACCAAGGTGGCGTTTTTTTTTTTACTTGATATCTTTCCGTGCATTGAGTTATCAATCGATGTCCCTCTTTATTCGTGACGTAGTTGCTTACGTACTCATGACGCAATCGCTCGGCGTTTTCAGATGCCGTTGCGTACCTGAGCCGTGGTGAGATCACTCCAGCGCAGCAGTGTTCCAGGTGAGTCCGCCAGACTGTTGTAACTTGTTAAAATTACATTTTCTTCATTTAGTTTCTTTTCGTCCATTAACAACAGCGTTAGCCAGCAGTCAATTTGGGTTCAGCCCTTTGTGATTTTTGAAGCCATGGTTCAGAACGTCCACCAAGAATTTTTTGTGCGTATTTCACAAAGTTGGAATCTCGACGCTCACAAAATGTTATGTTGTCGTCATTCTTTCGGTCTGCCACGAAGTGTGTCTGTATGTGCTCAGCTAAAATGAAAGATGAGCTCGACTGAAAAACAGAACAGTGACACGTGGCACGTGTCAGTCTTTTTTTGTTCGAACGATACGTCAATGGAATGCTTTATGGATGGAAATTGTTTAATTCTCGTCGAACAATGCCCTTTTCCACGCATATAGTGCTTTGTTTAGCAATGTGTGTGCGTATGCTTTCTGTTGGTGTATTTTGTTGATGGTGCTTGAAAGTGTTTTTGCAGTTTCTCCGTCTGCTGTAATGCCATCAAGGTGATGCAGGCATTAAATAAATAAATATCAGTGCACGAAACCACATTTTTTCACTCCTTCCAAAAGAAAAGCCTGCGCAGTCGCAGGTTTCGCAATGAGAATTTCATGCAGCGCTTTAAGAAGCCTTAACCACCGTAGGGATTTTATTTTTACGACACTCATAGTCGCGTTTAGCATCACGTGCTGCTATGTTTGGGCATGTGCTGTTTTAAACAGGGATGATAAGACGTGAAATATTTATGCCTTGCGTGGCTAAATAGATATCCTAGGCTCGGCCATCAGCTGTAAATTACCTTGAAACAGAGACCTCAGCCATCCTTTCCTGCGTTGATAAGATATGTCACATAAGTACGCTGACTTGTTGCGGTCGAGCAGTATATGTAAGCTTCTACTGTAGATTCAACGATAACCACGATAGATAATGCTGCTGAAGAAGCCACCTCTTTTTTTATCTGGACTCAATGTACCCTCTGTAGATCAAACGTAATCTAATCTTGTTCGTACTTTTTCTCGAAAAACCGCAGGTAAACTTGTTAAAGACCGTTCCGTGATTTTTAAGAGGCACGGTGTTGAGTTTACGCAAGAAACTTACCACATCAGTTAGGTTTTGTTTCATTAAAGGCCCGCTTTTTAGAGGTATTGCATAAATTTATGGTTATTTTAAAAGAAAAAAAGATTGACAGTGAAGTTTTGCGCGGACGACCAATAACTGTTGCTGCATTGTATTTCAGCGAGGAACAGCGCAGACGACTAGACGTCGCGAAAACAAGCATTCACCTGAGGGTCATCCTCAACGAGAAGGAAATCTGCAAGACGGACAGCAGGTTTGTGCACACGTTACCATGTTACGCTTAAAACCACTCTAACTGTACGATTTCCGTGCTCCACAGGCCTCTCGGCGAAGACTTCACGATAGTTTGGGGCCAGATATTCGCGCTGAAGATTTTGCAGCTCCCCAGGACAATCAACCTGGAGGTGAGAAAGATCGGGGTTTCGATATTCGTGAGTATTACACGTACCATTCGCAAGGTACAGGATGTATCACACTTAGAATTCGCTGCACTTCGCTTCTGGAGTTATGAACCCACGCATATAGTTATATTAACCAATCGGCAACTGTGTATAATTCCTGTGGAGTCTGGCTGCAATACCCGAATTGTAATCCTCATACAATAGCTCGCCATATTAGCGTCCGTTTCACAATTTTCGATGCATGCTAAGCAGATATCCAGTTTATGAATAACACACTTGTTATGCTAGATGCATGACTGCGGAGAGGTATGTCCTCACAGTGGTTGTCCCGCGTGTCCGGCAGGTGTACGAGACGAGGGGAGTGCTCTCGCAGAAGCTGGCGGACGTGCCCGTGCCGATTCCGGACGCCGAAGTGACGGCGTCCAGCGCGCACCTGACAGCCCTGCACTTCGCGAGCGACAGGACCGTGGCGGCGTCGCACGCTGGCGTCGGCTGCGGTAGGTGTCGCCCTTCCTTTTTGCTGGATCCCAGTGAAAAAAACAACAACAAAAGTTTCTGTCGTCGCAACAGAATGTTATGTTTTTGATCAAGAATTTTTAGTAACAACAGAAATTTTTGCAGTAAACAGAATTTTGTGTAGTTACTACACACAAAGTACTACAGAACTACAGACTACAAAAAAAGCTACTGTACTAGAGAAAAATAGAACAAAACAACATAGAAATTAGCGATGGCCCAGCTCTGCTATGCCTAGAATACGTAGCGAAAGCTGCCGCAACGAGCAAGGCTTCTCTTCTGCCATGGCTTGCAACTAGCGGCCGAGCGCATCGCCTCCCGTATTCATTCGACCCCACGCGCATGCGCAGTAAGGCGCATAGCTAGTCACGGCGTCAACGCGCATCGGGGGAGGGGGCGAGGCGGCGGAGTCGGCGGCGGCGCAGCTGTGACGTCACTCGCGCTTGCGCAGTAGAAGCAGATGGCCAAGACTGGCGAAATCGCTCCGCTAGCGTAGTGTAGCTTTCGCTACAAAATCTGTCGTTACGACAATACCACACAATATTCTGACGTATTTCTGATATGGTTCTGTCGTTTTTTTTCGACTGGGATGGGCTCTCGTGTTGCACGAAGGACACACTGGATAACCGCCCAGTAGCCGAAAAGGCAGGTCTTCGGGAAGGGATCGCGAAAAGCGATGTATAGCGTAGACATCACACCGTGACGCCCAGACGACGCGGAGAACAGGCGCGTACTCAGCACGAAGCTTGGCGAAACACAAACAACATCTTCAGTACTATGGCTGCACGTGGCGCCATCTAACGCGTACAGGAATAAATTTGGAAGGAAAGGCCGGTAAATTAACCGGAAAAGGATATTGGTTCGTTTTATTGGGGCTGGACGCAGCCATATAGAAGAGATACAAAGTGAAAGAGTCAAGAGAAGGCCGAAATACGTAAATGACGGACTTGAGAAGCTTGTGGCGCTGTCACAAATTGTCGCTAAAATGCTGCGTACTCTTGATGTCGAGAAGTGCGTAGCAGGCCACCAGGGTTGATGATCGCTGAAGCCGTCATCGGACGACCATTTTGACCGTCAACAAAGAACAAGCTATACCGGGGTGTTTATGAGACGATTTCTGAACACTGCGTAGACGACTGTTTTCTAATACATGTTTCCGTTGAGCGCAGCTCTGAATTCAATCCGACTTGGTTTATTCAGCCTCAGCGTTACCTCGTGCTAGGTAGAGTAATACAACTGCACCATCATGACGGTGGCCTCAGTAACAACCACCGGATCAAGTTTACTTTCTTTTGGCAGGTGTAACGATTTGAGGAAGGTTGCACTTTTTCTGTGCGCATAGCCACGTTGGCTGATAGGCTGTTTCCTGTTGGCCTCAATTTAGACTCTGCACAGCCCCATAGATGGGGCGATGTCCTCCTTCTGTAGACATCAATCTGCAATATGTATAGCCACATGGAGCCTCTCGGATGGAACGTTGATTCTAGTTACGCCTTTTTATCTTTTGTCGTCATAGCCTACAACGAGGACGCAGCTTTGCACACCGAAGTCCTATTTCGAACGGCTTACACTGTGTTGATTATTCCTCGACACCTTCACTGGTATGAAGTTTTGCCAACTCTGTTCTTGTTGCCATCGAATCTGCTGATGACCTAATCGCCGTTTTGGTTTGAACAAAAAGGAAAAAAAGACAAAAAAAAACAAGAAAGCCAAAGAAGGCCATGTTGTTTGATGTTGCATTATATTGAACGTTTTCTTCCATATCTCGCCCCCAAAGGAGTCCGCTTGGAAGTGGGGCGCTGCGGTCCCCTCTGGCTGAGCCTCAGCGGCACGGTCATCTGCAGCCTCGCCTGGGCGGACAGCATGGCGGGGCAGAAGGTCGTCATACGCACCGACACCGCCCTCAACGCCCGGTGAGGACCCCCTCTGGTGACGACGAAAAAAAAAACAGTACGGCAACAAAATGGCACAGGAGAAAAACAACACTCCGAAAGAACAGCAGGCTGTCTGAACAACGCAGCAACAAAACAATGCAGTGACAGAACAAAACAGGGACAACGCATCACAGCGACAAAACAGCGCTGTGAAAACATGCACATGCGATCATACGATGTGTTGCGACACATCTTTGAATTTGATTTTAAGTTTTTTGTTGCGCCGCTGTGTCAGTTTCTGATGGGTGAAGCTTTGGGAAGGTTCAGGTGGGTGGAGAGGGAGGTGGTAAGGTGGGATGATGGATGAAGGCTATGGGTGGGTGATGTAATTTTACCAGGGGGATTTTTGGAGGTGCTTTCACCGAGTGGTGTTCCGGAGGAGGCACCTTCCGGGCCCAGAGGCTGCTCGGAAGATGCCTCGATCAGCTACGATCCGCTAGGGGCGCTGTGGGGAGGGGGGAGTCACATACACAACAGACATTGGGTTCTTCGAGGACTTTACTGCTAACGAACTATAACTAAAAACCCGGAATTTCATGGCTCTCTGACTCTGACCAATTTCTGCAGTTATAAAATTATTTCTCGCCATTATGATTCGTTTTCGAGATTTCACGCCACTGACAGCTGAGCAGTTTTCAAAGCAAGCAATGTAAAAAAACAAATGCAGTCTTGAACAAGACACCCTGCTCCTGTGCGCTTATGCCCGAAGGTTAGTTAAGAATGTCGTCAGACACCGGGTTTACAAAAGATATTTCGCCAGAAAAAAATGCCAAAAAGTACGAGTTTGAGCCAGAACTGAAGCTCTGTACTCGCCACATACAGCCGTCAACGTTACTGACCTATCCCACTGATGGAGGCGATGAAGGTGGCGATCAGTGTTGCGCGGTCTGCGCACCCAGGTGGGTCAGGGTCGCCAAGACAACGCACAGGAATCTCCAGGGAGCGTAGTGTGTCGGCACTGTACTTTGCCTCCTGTCTCTCCCTCACTCACCCACCTTCTCGCTCTCAAACGCAGGGCCCGCGTGACACACAAGAGAGTGGGTAAAGCAAGGCTGGGCAGCATCCTCAACCGCTCCAAGCTGAGGGCGCTCGCGCAGCAGCCCCAGGGGAGCGCCAAGGGCAGCGCGGTATGCGGTGCATTCTTTGTTTTGCTGGCCACGCGCGTTTTATGCACTGGCTGCTTACTCAACTGACCCAGCACTCCGGTGGCACAAGAAAAGCTAAAAAAAGTAGCGGCTCCTGCAGCTCATTTAATTAGCAACGAAGCAATCATATGCTGCATCCGCTTGCTTGATTACCAGCGAGGTTGGTGGGCGAGTGGCCGAAGCTTTCGCACCCTGTCCCCGTCCCACCGAAATGTGCCTGGCCTCGCACATTGTAACAGCTAAGATTTCTCCTTATTTTACCTCACCAAGCTTCTGCAAAACCTCCCTCAACCAACAGAATCAAAGAAGTAAGGCAATTTTGGCTGCCCCAGTGTTGCAATCGAAACCTTGCAGTGCCTGTGTGAGGAATGGTATTGTACCCGAAATTTCGGCCAAACAATAAGCTTCTCGAGTTGTACGAGGCAGCTTTACGTCGGTACTTGACTGTAGCGGAGTTGTAAACTTTAGCCGTTGCACGAGCTACTTCGCTTCATTAGATTACGTTATAACGAGATTTTAAGGGGTTCAGTTTCTTAAAAGGAACAACACGTCTGGCAATTCACAGCTGTCTTTGCGCTCGCTCTGTTGGGTGGGCGCATCAATCAATCAATCATCAATCAATCAATCGATCAATCAATCAATTGATCTGTGAGTCAGTTTCTCATTAGAGCAATCAATAAGGCTTTCAAACAATTATCCAAACAACTAATCATTTGCTGAGTCTACCCATGAAGAGATGCCTTGAGGAAGAATATTGGAAGGTGACAAAGGGAAAGAGCTAATTAAATAAATATGGGAGTGTGTGCAGAGATGAGGATGTTCTCAGAACGGTGGCTAACAACGGGCCCCACAGTTCCGAGGCGCTGTTAATCTCCCAGTGGTGAGAGCAGCAGTGGCTCAGTGGTTAGGGCGCTCGGCTACTGATCCGGAGTTCCCGGGTTCGAACCCGACCGCGGCGGCTGCGTTTTTATGGAGGCAAAACGCTAAGGCGCCCGTGTGCTGTGCGATGTCAGTGCACGTTAAAGATCCCCAGGTGGTCGAAATTATTCCGGAGCCCTCCACTACGGCACCTCTCTCTTCCTTCCTTCTTTCACTCCCTCCTTTATCCCTTCCCTTACGGCGCGGTTCAGGTGTCCGCAGATATGTGAGACAGATACTGCACCATTTCCTTTCCCCCAAAACCAATTATTATTATTTCCCCTGCGCTGTTCGTCCGCAGCCGCTGTCACCGAAAGGCAGAGACGGCGGCCTGGAGTTCTGCGACAAGGCGGAACTGGAAAGGAACCCCCGGTTCTCCTTGCTTGTGCTCCGCAGCGCGGGTGTCGCTGAGTTCCGAGACTTCGCCATGGTGCCCCTCCTGACCAACGAGTACACCATCACGCTGATGGAGGTGAGCGTCGAGAGGGTCTGTATACGGCTATGCTCAGCGACGCGTTCAGTTGAAGTCATGAGCTGGTATGAAGTGTCGCACAAACCTGAGAGCAGTGCTATCGGGGCCTTTGCGGAACTGTGCTCCGAGGTCCGAGGCACGCCTTATCACCAGTTATCTGAGGCTAGAGTACTTACGCATCGCTACGAACGAGAAATACTTCAGTGTGTTCCACTTCGTGTTAAAAACGGCTTGCAGAGGGTTTAGCTCTCGGCCCGCAGGCGCGTGACATTTCGTACAGTTATGTGTTTAACTTAAAAAAAAAACAGTGCTATCTTTTATTTACGGCGGGGGGGGGCGTCTTTTATTGCGGGTTGTAGTCTTGTGAACAAATGGGTTTTGGCAAGTTACACACGGGAAGAATTTGTCCGGCTACCTTATCCATCGGTTTTAGAATAGATGTCGTTCGTATAATTTGAAGGAACAGAACCCTATCATGAACACAGTACAGATCACGAAGCAACTAACCGTATTGCGAAAAAGCGATCTGCACTATTTTGGCGCTAGTTTGGTGCTAGTGGCCGCCTACAAAGTGGGAATTTTTTCTTGAGGTTTCTGGCTATGGTAGTTGTGTTAATGGCCGTGACTTCTATTTCGCCTCTTGACCAGACCGCGGCGGCTGCGTTTCGATGGAGGCGAAAAGCAAAAGGCGCCCGTATGTTGAGCGATGTCAGTGCACGTTAAAGAACTCCAGGTGGTCGAAATTTCCGGTGTTCTTCACTACGGCACTTCTTCCTCTGTTCTCTCAGTCCCTCCTTTATGCCTTCCGTTACGGCGCGGTTCAGGTGTCCGCCGATATGCGAGCCAGGTACTGCGCCATTTCCTTTCCCCAAAAACCATTCATTATTATTATTTTCGAGAACTGTGCGATGTCAGTTTACATTAAAGATCCCCAGGTGCTCGAAATTAATCCGGAGCTCTCCACTACGGCACCTCTTTTTCCTTTCTTCTTTCACTCTCTCCTTTATCCCTTCCCTTATGGCGCGGTTCAGGTGTCCAACGATATATGAGACAGATACTGCGCCATTTCCTTTCCCCAAGAACCAATTATTATTATTATTTTCGAGAACTGTGCGATGTCAGTTTACTGTCAGTTTACGTTAAAGATCCCCAGGTGGTCGAAATTATTCCGGAGCCCTCCACCTTCGGCACCTGTTTCTTCCTTTCTGCCTTCACTCCCTCCTTTATCGCTTCCCTTACGGCGCGGTTCAGGTGTCCGCCGGTATGCGAGACAGATACTGCGCCATTTCCTTTCCCGAAAACCTAATTTTCATTTTCCTCTTGGCCAGAAAATCTATGCGAGGGAGGCCCGAAGGGAAAGCTTCTCAGGCCACCACGATCCGATCGAAGCCCGGAACGCAAGGACGGCGCAAGCCATCAAGGAGGCAAGTGCCGCCCCACTAGAGCTAATTTTTCTTGCTGCCTAAAATGTCTGCTTTTTATTAAAGGTTTTCACTCTCTCCAAGCACTGAAGGACATGAACATGAAGCATTAAAAAAAATGTAGCCCGAACTTATTGTACCGCGTAAAAGAAAATAAATTTCACATTGATGTGCTAGTTAGTGCGTTGAAAAGAGAGGAAATGTTGTTTCAACAAAGTTGCTGCATTAGAAATAGATTCATAGAGTTCTCTGGAAAAAGCGAAGCCAGAACAACCGTGCCAAGATTTTAAAATTAATTTTAATGCTTTTTTTCAGGCACCTTTTTCGGTAGTAACACCGACTATATGAATTCATTTGGAAATACAACTTTGTAGATCAAACAGTGGAACTTTATTATGCCTATTTTTTTGCACTCGTTCTTAATCAACAGTAATGTACAATTCCGCTTAGCACGTCGTGACTGATAAAATGTTTATGAGGAAAAGATAGCTTGTGTCCAGCTTGTCCAGAATTTTTGATGTGCAAGTATTTCGTCAACAAAAGCACCAGTGGTGCAATCGTTCTTTTCATGATTGCCAGCTTTCTGAGGACGATCTCCGTCTTTGAACATGGTGGCAGCGAGGTTTCGTCTCCGTTTTTCTGGCGCACAATTGCTAGGTCGCGAATTCGGCTCTAATGACTAGAGCTGGAGTCAGATCATTCGTTTAAGTCGCTTTAAGCGTGTGCCAGAGCACAACCGCATGCACATCGAAAAAATGGGAGGCGGTAAATGCAAGCAGTGGTCGACGTGCGTCTAAAGGATATGTCGCTCTTACAAAGTAGGGCAATTTCCGTTTAACCTGCTGCTACGACTCCTTCGATGCTGCTCCCATTGCAGAGATGACGCTAAATCCAGCAAATGGAAAGTTGATTAAAAGGTCGGGGTATTACACACAGACTTTTACGGCTGCTAGCCACCTTAATGTCGCCAAGCCTGTGGCACATGTAGGGAAAGCAAGATGCTCGTAGCGGCTAGGTATTTTTTTCAGAGAACTTGATACTGTGTAATGTGCCTTATTTTTATTGCATTAACAGGAAGGGTTTGGATATTCAATTCCAAAATCTGAGCGCGACATTTGAAGCGGAAGAAAGCATAAAGAAGTGCAGTTTACTCACTGAGTGTATCACACGTTATACGCGTGGACTACGTTATACTGTGAGTGAATGTATCTATGGAGTGTGGCACTACAATTGCCTATGTTCTACTGTGGCTGAATATGTGCATAGATGGTGACTTCTGGAGTGGACTGTGATGTGGACTGTGTGGAGTGATTGTGTGCATAGATGGTGACTGCGGGAGTGGAATGTGTGCTATTATAAGAGACTGTGCGCATAGCGGGGTAGATGCGACAGGCTTTAGGACATTGTTAACATAGAAGGGACACTACGGTGGAGCAATTGTCGGAAGAATAAGCAAGGCTAACCGCACCTGTAGCATTCAACACCGCAACTAAACTGTATCACACGGTCCTGTGTGAATTTCCATCCAGATGCGAGAGCAGGTATTGAGACAAGTGTACGAGTCCCAGGCACACAAAGTGCTAGAAGATATGGTGATCGAAGAGAAGATGCCGATAATCGGGTGAGTAGTGCCAAGTACCCAGTGGTGTCCACTCTTTGTTGTAACTCTCGGGGGAAGTACACGGGCCTCTAAGCGGGTCCGTGAGGCGTGGCACCGCCCGACGAGTAGTACCCCACTAGCAGCAAACACGAAACTGTGTACTACATGATAACAAAACAACTAAAATGCTCAACAAAAGGAATGCATTGGCATCGCAGTTCGAACAAAATACAGCACTCGCACTAGAGCGACGCCATCCCAAATTGAAGACTAGTTCCTCGACGTTACAACTGAGAAACCATCGCGGAGGTTTCAACAATGCTATGCTACTCTTAGCTGCGCACAGGAACATAGGCAACACTGTTATCGGCGTGGCTAGACCAGCGCACACACATTCTACAACGCACAAAAATTATGCGGCCGCTCTCTCAATTAAAGAACTTCATAGAAAGCTATAGCATAGCGTGATCCGCGGTCCGCAACCGTGATTCGCTTCCGCGGGTTGCCACTGCGCACGCGCAGATCGCCCTGAGTGTAACAACTGGCTCAGCCGTGAGCTCTGCTGAAGTTCATTTCTAGTTCAGCGCTGTGTCGTGCTTTTGTGTCCTCGCTCCTTTTTCGCTCTTACCCAACGGGTAAATACCCGAGGGTGCAGCATTAAAATGCATTCTGCATTTTCTCAGTTTATAGCTTCCTTCTTTCACCACTTCCTTCATTCCTTCTCTCTCGGCGCGGTTCGATTGTTCACCCTGTTTGAGGCAGTTTCTATTCCTTTTGTCCTCTAATACCTGGTTATATTGTTATTATTATAAAAACAAAATGCATGAGATCTTGTTACACTTCCACTGCCTCGAATACACACTAGGTGCCCTCTTCGTGTGCAAAACTTACGACTAGATGCATGCGAATGTCCGGACCCCGTACGGGTCCAATTGGACTTATTTTTGGAAATGTGGCGGAGAGTTTGAAGGATGCTTCACTCCAGCCATCGGTTGGCCCGGTATTGCACTGCCTCCGGGATCGACCTTGTCTTTAGCGCGTCTTTACTATCCTGTCTTTCTATCCCATCTTTCAACTCTCCTACTATCTGCACGTGGTAGCGATTGTGGCTCGGCTTGAGCCAGTGAGCAGGCCTGTGCACTTTCCTTTCCTTTTCTTTCTTCCTGGCAACAACAGACAGACAGACTGCAAAACTTACGGTGAATTCTGCCATAAAGTGCCCTTCTCAAGATGTGTGGAGGTTTCAACAATGCTATGCTACTCTCAGCTGCGCACAGGAACATAGACAACACTGTTATCGGCGTGGCCAACACACACACACACACACACACACACACACACACACACACACACACACACACACACACACACACACACACACACACACACACACACACACACACACACACACACACACACACACACACACACACACACACACACACACACACACACACACACACACACACACACACACACACACACACACACACACACACACACACACACACACACACACACACACACACACACACACACACACACACACACACACACACACACACACACACACACACACACACACACACACACACACACACACACACACACACACACACACACACACACACACACACACACACACACACACACACACACACACACACACACACACACACACACACACACACACACACACACACACACACACACACACACACACACACACACACACACACACACACACACACACACACACACACACACACACACACACACACACACACACACACACACACACACACACACACACACACACACACACACACACACACACACACACACACACACACACACACACACACACACACACACACACACACACACACACACACACACACACACACACACACACACACACACACACACACACACACACACACACACACACACACACACACACACACACACACACACACACACACACACACACACACACACACACACACACACACACACACACACACACACACACACACACACACACACACACACACACACACACACACACACACACACACACACACACACACACACACACACACACACACACACACACACACACACACACACACACACACACACACACACACACACACACACACACACACACACACACACACACACACACACACACACACACACACACACACACACACACACACACACACACACACACACACACACACACACACACACACACACACACACACACACACACACACACACACACACACACACACACACACACACACACACACACACACACACACACACACACACACACACACACACACACACACACACTACTACGCACAAAAATGCCAATAAAAGAACTTCATAGAGTGCCCAGCGAAGCAAGAAATCTTTCGAGAGCGGACCCACACATACACGGAGCTCTCTGTCCTCCTCCTCCCCGCGGCAGTTCCCTGGGCTTCGGCCTGATGAAGCTGGTCAAGCGGCGCCGCCCTCTGCGTCCCAGCCGTCGCGAGCGGCGACGGGTCACCGGCCAGAGCGCAGCTGCCGCCGACGCCGAGATCCTGGTGACCGTGCTCAGGGCGTCCAACGTGCCCGTGCGCAGGGAACCCGACGGTGCACACAGGACGGCCCCCAGGAACAGCGGTGGGAGGTTTAATTCTCCACCGCCGTGTGGCTGTGCTTTGGATCGACAGAAAGCGGCTCGCTACCGCGGCTTCACCGTTGCATGTGCGGTCGGAATTGCCGGGAAGTGTGTAGCTAGATATAGTTTGCGCTAAGGTTTTCGTATTGTTTAGTTTTCCTCGATCACTGCTGCATAAGAGGACGACGTGTGTGTTGTATTCCCCGATTAATTCAACACACAATAATATCCTAGACATGTTTGAGCACGCTCATGATGAACATTTATCTTTTATGTTACTTTCAATGCTGCTAAAATCATGCCTGAGTTGCCGGGCGTTGCCACATAAGCCACCAAATTACTTGGGCATGCCCATACCTATATATTTCTGACAATTTATAAAGCACTAATACCGCTCATTGCACACATTGCAACTAGCCTAAGACTTCAGAGGCAACTGGAAGTGCCCTTGTTGAAGTCTGGGGGAGTAATGACGGTGTAAATGGTGCAGACTGGACGATTTTACTTTGAAAATTACGGCAACAGCTTCATCTGTGTCTCATATTAGAAAAACGTTTCAGCGTCCTCTGGCAGTGGTTACTTAAATCGAGCAGTTTTTATTTTCCCAAATTTTTATTTAAAAACGGGGAAGATGAAAATGGAGTATGGGAAACAATAAACCATCATAGAAGGGCTACAGATCAAACCAGCCTCCTCCAACATCAGGAGGATATTTATCTCTAAGTCATCGCTGCGATAATTTCACAGAAGCTTGACATTCATAGACTTTCCTAGTGTTGCTGTTGCAGGTGGCGTCGCTTTACAGAGCATTAATAAAAGTTATGGCAGCACTTGCAACGTTATGGGGCCAGTAACATTACAGAAGAATTTATTTTCAGATATAAGCCCGCTAGAGATTTACTCTCCATCAAAAAATGACAGCGGTTTAACTTTGTTACACCGAATGGTCGAGCGATAGCTATTCTTGCTTCTACTACGATTTTGCTGTTTCTTATCTCTCAGCTTGTTGCACCCGAGAAATTCAAATTTCGGGGGTGGCGTAGGCCAAATTTTGGGAGTGACCCGTTTCACATTCGGAGCTCACCATCGTAATGGGTACGTTCGTATTAGCTTGAATATCGATTTGGTATAAATTCAAGAGGGTCAAAGTTGGAAACGGACAGTGCCAAATTTGGAGGTCACCATCGTATTGTGAATATTCAAATTAGGTTGGAGATCGATTTTGACCCACATCCGGGGTCGAATTTCGGGTAGGGGTGAGAAAAATTTGGAAATGACACTATCCGAATTTTGAGGTCATCATTATATTGGGCATATCTACATGCCTACTGATACTCGACTTTCTTCATTGAATAGAGCTATCGCTCTGAAATAGGTCTTTCATGCCATTGACTTTTGTGACGCGTGCTACGTGCAGCCTATTCTGGAGCCCTGGACAACGTGGTCGAGTTTCAGGTGCGCCCCTTTGTTGAAGTGATGTTCCAGCAGCGCACGGCCAGGACCTTCGTCGCCGACGGACCTCACCCCACTTGGAACCAGGAGTTGCGCCTACCCATCACGTGAGCACATATCTCCTTCATCACTGCGGCTGCGACGCCACCGGGTTTCTGCTCCGACATGTCGCTCATGGACTCGGCCTCGTTTCATATATAACAATAGCTAGTTGGCATTCGGCCGTGGGCGCGTGGTGGCTATGTCTGGGACTTCGTTGCTGTGACGGCGAGAGATATATCCTCGCCTAAGCCTAACCCCACGTAAGCAACAAGTCGCATCTGTTTTACAGCGAGAGCTCTTAAAGGCCCGTCCGGGGGTTTAGCGGCGCAGCAGCAGTCTGTAACTGGAGGGTGATGGTCACAGGGTAGGTGAGAGAGCAGGGCTACCAAGCAGAGGGGAGGATGTGGTGAGAGCGGGGGAATTTGCAACCGGAAGTTAGTTACCTCGGGAGCTACCCGGTGGGCGGTTGCCGTGAAAGGAGGAGGGGTACTGTGGAAAGGGAGTATGGCGAGTGCCGAGAATGCGTAACGGAAAGGTGTTCATTACGGGACTACTGCGATATGGAGGGTATGGCGAAAGCGGGGTAATGCGCAACCGTATATAGGTGGCTCTTGCATGTCTTAGAAGACACGTATAGACCAACAGCAGAGAGAACGGAGAAAGGTCACGGCTCCAAAAATTTTCGTATACGTTGAAGGTAACACTGGGTTTGAGAAATAATTCTTGACCAAAACTGAGAGGCCTGAACTTTCGCTGTGTTTGAAGAGAATATAGTTGGAGGGTTATCTGCCACTTGGTGTCCGCTTTGTTCCTCTTTGCTAATCTTTAAAAAAGTAAATGCTGGCTAGTAATTAAAACAATTACCACCGACCCAGGTGCAGCCAACTGCGACAAGTGAAGCACATACGATTTCATTAATTGCGCGCCGCCTTAAAGAAGCTTCGATCTAGTACTCATACCCGTGACTACCGTCGCGCAATGGTCGCGATACCAACTAAGCATAACTGGTAGACCGCAGTGATGGCAGAGGCAGGTCGTATCAACCGGAGATTGACTTGATTTTGTCTGTCACACCGGCCTCACCCTGCCATCTGGTAGTTAAAATACTTTGAGTCTCCCAACTTTACAGTATCACATTCCGTGTATCCTGGCGATGGTCGTACGTTCGATAACTCAGCTTGCCGGACGAATGTTCTTTGGGCTTTAAAGATAGCTAAAAAATAGGTTTCCGTGGACTTTGCCCGTTCCCAGGGCGTGTAAGCGATGAGAATAGCTGTATACCGCATCTCTGCATCATTCCATAACAGCACCTTACAGCTAGGCCTGCATATGTCTTGGGTGAGGCCTCAATGATTATCTCGATTCACGTTGCCATTCCGTGCTGTCATCATTTACTTCGAATGGGGGGATTACCTGCAAATTACTACATGTATCGTTGCAAACCCTGCGCTGTTTCTCTTTATAGCCGTAAGGCGACGCTCATGTGATGCGGTTGTCTCTAATGCTTCGCTTGTTTAGATGCACTGTAGTACTTTTCAGTCCTTTTTGCAACGGCGGCATTCGGTAACTTTCCTTTGCCTAATAACTAACACATCGCGCGTCTATTCTTATTTTGATGCCTTCCCCGTGCCAGGCCCGAGGCAGGCGTGGTGAGGGACGTGATCTACCTGAACCTGTTCGACGAAGTGGTGCTCGACCTCCTCGAAGACGACCGCGAGCGCCAGAGCACTGTCCACCAGAGGCTGGAGCGACGCTGGCTGGGAAGCCTGAGGATACCGTTCTCCACGCTATACATAAACTCCAAGGCGAGTGCCGAGAACAACGCGTCTGCCTCGCCACATGTTTCATGATATTTTTTCATGTATTTGACAGAACTGTAAGCCTGATTTGCAGGCTCATACAGGAGCGGGTTGTACAGCTTTGTCCAAGCAAACAGTGCTTGGTGACGCGACGTGAGCCTCAATAGACGTTTTTAGCTTACCGGAGACGTACTAGCTGAGACGTATACCGGTTTACCGGATCCCTCGTGCGCATGCGCAGTGGTAATGTTGGAGTCAGGGGGGCCACTGCGCGTTCGCAGGAGGGGTCCGGTAAACTGGTATATGTCTCAGCTAGTACGTCTCCGATATGCTAAAAACGTCAACTAATAACTTACAATAAATAAATATGGGTAATACATACAGTGCTAATTAAGAGGAAGATCAAGTCATAATACACTGCTCATAAATTGCTACACGGAAGCAATAAGAGGTAGTAATTATTTTAAGGGGCTTCCCTGACTGAACAGAGGCAATTTTTTAAATAAACATTTCAAGTGTGCCCACATTGACATATTCATTCGGACACCTATTCACGTTCTATGGTATGTCCTGTAGTTTTAAAACGTCCCACACACGTGTCTTAATAGACTTTGCTTTGCCCAAATTAAATTTCCATCTCATAAAAACGATGCGAGACCTGTGCTGATGCGCAATACAATTGACGTCGTAATATTGGCGACGCAACTTGCTGTTTGGCTAGTTTGGTAGTGTTTGGCATGAGGGTGAGGGACAAAACGAAGGAAGACATTTAGACAAAGCTCTGGCACTCCGCGTGATCGCTCGTGTGCTCATTGTGCGCCTGAGCCTGTCTCAGTGAGAGGTAGCGGGACTTAGTCGATTTCGCTACTGTCCAGCTATGTGTCTAAGCATTGTATATGTCACGTGATCAACCACGAATTTGGACCAATGGTTAATTATGCAGTTATGTCGACTAATTACTTTGCAGAATTATTCAGCGTTAATTACTTAATTACAATTAAAACCGAAACAATTCATAACCGCAGAACTAATGCTATACTAACTAGGCTGAACAGAGTTTAACCTTTGCCATTTTTTTACAGCTAAAGTTGTTAACAGCACGTTTGCTTTTTCTGCGGCGTCGGTGTCTCAGTGAGAGGAGCGGTCACCAGAAGCTAGTTTAAACATGGATGTCTGAATTAAATTCGTTTGATAGATGTTTCATGCTTGCTGAAATAACTGAACAATGCAGTTTAAAGTAAATGCATGCCATTTCACACAGAACGCGAGGGGAAAGTGCCCTCGCAGTGACTGTGAACACCAATGAGGCAGACTGTTTGCCTTCGTAGATAAGTCGTTCTCGACGGCGACCGGGGTGCCTCGTTGCAGATCGAAGGCACCTTCCGTGTGGACGTGCCTGTTGTGCTGCTGGGCTACGCGCACGAAGTGAAGCCGTGGTCTCCGGTGCAAGACGCACCCGCCTCGAGCACCTACGTGTCCTTCTACCTGACAGTGGAGCCGGGGCTGCAGTCGCCAGAGGTGCTGAGGGCACGGGTGAGAGATAATTCTTGCTCAGATTTTAAGCATGTGTGACCAGGATCTTGGTGCGCTGCCTTTACAGCAGTTTTTCCAGGGAGCGCTTTCGCTCTGTAAACGGTTCATGCGACATCGGCATGGAAAGGGCAGTATTCACTCCATTAGTAATTTATTTCAAATGGATTGACTGCTTCCGAAATATAGCATATTTGCACATTTTGGCCGCAAAAAAAGAGAGCAAAATTCGACACTTAAGCTCCGTCTGAAGGGTGTGACGCTATAGTGTTAATGAGTTAATGCCCATCTATGCAGAATTGGTCATTCTCTATTTTGCATTCAAAGATTTCTGGGGGTCCAGTGGTTAAGCGATGCGCCACTGCCCTCCGATGGCAGGTGCTGCCATCAGAGGGGCTCGTGAGACAGAGGCTGTTCTTCCCGAACAACATTTCGTCGCGACCATACATTAATTGATCTGCCCCCTGCAACGGTGGGCTGTTTGCTCGCAATCTGCAGGGCAGGTTGCTACCTGCCACAGTGGGCAGGTTGTGATGACATCGCGGTGTCACGTGACGCTAGGTCGCCCGCCTGCCACGTAGGTTGCTTCTCTGGACATTTGTCGCTTCCTCCGCCGTCTACGACGACAACTCCTGGTTTTGCACTGACCGGGGCCCTTAACTCTATAGCGTTAAAGAAAGAGTGTAACTTTAGTAACGGTGATGACTAAGCACAAACTTTTCAGTACTTCGAATGGTGACAGGTTTTAGAAGAGCAAGCTGATTGACCGCCGCCTTTTAAACTGCGTTTCTTATCCAAGCACTTTAGAAAATGCAGTTAAGCAAAGCAGCTGTTGAATCGGCGCCGCGAACGGTGCACTGAAGCAAGAACGTCCAAATCGTGAAATTAAACCTTTATTTTTATGCAAGGGCAGCGTTAGGAGGAAGCGACCCAGCCGACCCTGCTTTCACCCAAAAGAGGGCGCTGACTGTTCGCCCCAGGAGCTTCTGGCCGAAGTTCCGATCCCTATTTCATAGGGCAGGCGAACTCGATAACTTGAAAAGATCACAAGAGAAACGTAATTTGTTTTTAGGTGGTAACCAACTAAAAAGAAAAGAAACATGTACACTCCTTAGCCGCTGCAAAGAACAACACGATAGTAGAAAGAAAAATGTCGTGACGCATTGTGTGTTTGCACAGGTCGTTTTTCGTGATGTGCGATTGAAAAACAGAAGAAAAAATAAAAACGTCGAAAGCGGTGAAAACATTGGTGTCGCCTAGCATCCGCCTCGCATGCGGGAGGTGCGGGGTTCGGTCCCCAGCGCCGCCGGGTACCCACTGGGGATACTGTTGCGGGAAAGAATATATTTACAGCTATGTACACCAGCTAGTCTCACGATCACCAGTTAGGTCTCACGAACATTTCATATTTGACCCTTTCGGCCCTGGTGGCGTTCATAACGGATTAAATTACAGCTAATTTTTTCTCCTACATTTGCTCTGAGATCGCGGTTGCTTACGGCATCACTGTTTTGTGTGGTCTAATGAGGAAAGAGGAGCACTTTAGCCGGGGCTGAACCAGCCGAAGTGTCGTAACGTTGCACAATTACACCCCGCACCTCCACCAAATATGTTGCGGGAAAGAATATATTTACAGCTATGTACACCAGCGAAGGAACAGCTACGAGCGGCACTCAGAACACAGTCAGAACTTCGTTGCGTCTTCGTCTTCGTCCACCCGTTCACTCGCTCAGTCTCGTCGTCGTCTTCCCGCTTCAATACAATAGGTACAAGTTTTGTTCTGGCCTGGTGCTTGGCTTATTTAGGGTGAAAGGCTTGGGAAATTGGTCTTTGACCCCACCTTGAGTGATTGAAAATACCTTGTGCCATGGCTGTCTTTGGCCATAGATGCTATATCGGCAAAAAAAATCCACAATCATCGGATCATATTGGAAGCAATACGACGACCCCTCCTTGTGCTGTATGGCGATCACGTGCGCAGTGCGACAGCGACGAGTCGCCGCAGATGCTGCAGCAGGCGGAGGAGTGGCAGAGTTCGCTCGAGTCTCGCTACCCACGGCGCTTCGTCAAGGCGCTCGCCATGGACGCCTCGGGCAAGTGGGTGTTCGTGCCCCGCTTCCTGCGTCCGCTGGCGCCCCCTCAGCAGCTGGTGGACGCCGCGAGGCGCGCAAGCTTCGTCGAGGACATCTCTGCCCCTGCAAGGGACATCATGGTGCGTGTTTGCTCAGACGCTGACAAAAAAAAATAGTTTATTGTCTGGTGTCCTTTTGAATCTAATATCCATATTTGAACCGATCGTTATAACAAAGCAGTGTTTAAGAAGTTAACAGTTATAACGAATCTCTATGTATAACGAAGAATCTTGTAACGAATCAGTAGTTTGAATGCAAGGCAATTTAGCTATAGATATTACCAAGAAAATGAACGAAACAGTGGATGCGCCTCTTTAAAACTATATAGCATGCGCGCCATGCGCATGCAACGAAGCTGTTAACAGCGTGTGCTTGCCTGCGTAGACGATCAACACGGCGTTTTACCTTTGCGCAGTACCTCCGTATGGTTAATATGGTCGCGGGTGATTCCTTGCACAGACTTGCTTACAGCGTCTGCATTTTTCCAAATATGTGCTGTGCGTAGCGGAAGCGATTTTCGGCCGATAGGTGTCAAGGCCAGTAGCCACTGCGCAGAAAATTTGTAGCTGTTGCTTGCGCAGAACCCCGTAGATTTCCTGCTAGATAAAAGAATGGGAAACAATATGCACAACGGCAGCAGGAGCATACAAATCGATAATTATTTAACGTGGAAATTTTGAATGCCGTAGTGTAAAAGCGTGGCTATTCTCCCGGCTTCGGGACTTATACCTTAAAACATTATTATCGAGCCCGCCTTGCATGTCACTGCACAGCACTTGAAGGAGGAACAGTGTGGTTTAAGCTGTACTGCTTTCGCTCCGGCATCATCGCTTGAGTTCAGTGGCATAAAATGCGTCGATGTAATCTTCATTCGCTGCTTCAAGAAATTATTCCTCACTATCTGCGCAGCAGAAAGCTCGAGAACATCGCGGACACCTAGCCACGCTAACTCTTGGAGAGCCATACGCTATGCACTATAGTTTTAGTCAGAACAGCGTTCTTTGTGCATGTAGTCTGTATTTGTTTCTTGGAGTATATATTCACACGGCCGTTCTGTCCTTGCAGGCCCTGGCCGCTCGCTTTGTGTCCCTGATACCCACGATGTCGGACAGCGTGCTATTTCCTGGCTTATGCGACATCTGGAGCACATGCGATGTGAGCAGAACTACTGCAGAAGCATCACTTGTGGCAGGGTGCCTTGATTCCCAAGCCGTCTTACATGCTGACTGGGGACTTAAGTTTCTGAAGTTTGCGTTTAACAAGGCTTTGATACTTGCCCTTACAAAAATGGTCTCTAGACTTCTTTTAGACTCTATTGCCTTCGTATAGATATTTCTTTCTGTCTATTCATAGTTTATAGACTGTCTATAGACTGTCCATAGACAAAAGTCTACTAAAAGTGTATGGCCATAAATCTATAGATTGTCTATAGACGCTCTATGGGATTTATATTGCCTATAGACTGTTCTCTAGGGTTTCTATATAGAGAGTCTTTGGAATTTATATAAAGAATTCTACGGACAGACTACAGGCTGTCTAAAGAAATTTTTCCAAGGGTGGTAACAAGGATTGTGTGACCTCTGCGCCCACAGAGCCTTAAAGGCTCTCTTCCATGGGTGTTGATACAAATATTCAGGAGGAGTAAACAGAAAGAAGGCATGTAAGGACACTCTCAACATTGCCTTCCCTGTTCTCCTCTACCGGATTTTTACAGATTAAGCAGTCGAAGAGACGTGTTTTAAAAAGCGCTAAGAAAACATGCGTGGCTGCAGAGACGGAATCCCTTTCAAGGCCACATTCAAGGACTTTGATCTTAAACATCTACGGAGTGCGCTCTTTCAATTGTAGAACCCCACAAAAATGTCTTTAGACAGCATATAGACTGTCCATAGACTTCTGTCTATAAAGTCTATAGACTCTTGTAGACAATATCTAGAGAACAGTCTAAAGGCAATACAAATCCTATAGACAGTTTATAGACGATCTATAGATTTATGGCCACACACTTTTAGTAGACTTTTGTCTATAAACAGTCGATAGACTGATAGACAAAAAGAAATATCTATAGGAAGGCAAGAGGGTCTATAAGAAGTCTATAGACGGTCTGTAGACCATTTTAGTAAGGGGAAAGCCAGACACAGCAGAACACGTCTTTCTGGGCTGCTGGGAAGTGCTTTTCTTCTGGGATATTCTGTGAAGAACTTTATAAAAAGCCGTCACCGCTAGGCTATATCACGGCATTGGGCTCCTGTCGGTAGAAAACGAACGTGTTGTCCTTTCGACGTGATAATGCTCCTGCGTCAGCAGGGCATTTGGCGCGCACGCATGGCTTGCGTTACTAGATTGATGCCCTGTCAGCCTGGGACTCTTTCTCAAGTTGGCGGGTAGGTTTGCTGACAGACGAAGGCATTCAAAACTCGCTTCAGAATGGGTCGATCCGATAGAACCGCGCATACATTTAAGAGATATTTTAGCTGCCGTCTGCCAGATTAAGTACGTCCTTCCTGATTTTTAATAATATAGCGCGAGCGTTGTCCAAACTGCTGGTCAGCGCCTTATAACGGCGATAAACGTGCAACGCGGCGAGAGTTCTCGCACGCGCTTGAGGGGAGAGCGTCGTCTGCTACGCTGTTCCGATCACGAGCACACCCGCCCTGCCACAATATCTATTCTAAAAAAACCGGCGGTCAGTTGAGCACCTGTGCATGACTGTGATGTGATACTGAGACGTGCTTTCCCTATTTTTTTTTCCTATTACGGGAGGCCGCGCTGACGAAGCGGATGTAAGGTAAGAAAAATAAAAGGAAGGAAATACAGCACCATGTGGAAACTATTGCCTGGAATGCGAACATTGTTATTTATAAGCAGCCCTCTGCGATGTGGGAACTCGATAAAAAGGGCTTCATCAAGCTCTTTAATCAGTCTTTCAGAGTCTAGATGGTATAAAAAAGCATCGCAGCTTTCAAACGCTTCAGTGTCGCATCTTAGTCACGCACATGTGCCCTGCTGCCCACCGGTTTTTTGCGAATAGATATTATGGCAGGGCGTGTGTCCTCGTGATTGGAACAGCGTAGCAGACGACGCTAGAGCCTTCGTGCGCATGTGCGAATTCTCGCCGTGTTGCATGTTTATCGCCGTTATAAGGCGCTGACCAGGAGGTTGGCCGACGCTTGCGCTATATTATGAAAAATCAGGAAGGATGCACGCCTGTTATTTTAGGCTCTAAAAAAATTCTACAATATTTTCTACATTGCATGACACTCTGTTCTTGAAATTTTTGAAATGTCAAAGCAGTTTGTAAAAAGCGATACTGCGCGGCGCACGAAAACGGCCCAGCTTGCTTTATCCCGAACCACGCCTTTGGAATGTAGGCGCCTTATGAGACTATATAATAGTGCAGTAAATGGAAAACTTCTGGTGACTCTAGCTTTCGGTTAAGTGACTGGAGCTTGCTGTAGAGTCACTGGAAGCTTGCGGTAGATGACTCTGCCCTCTGGCGGCAAGCGACGCCCGCCCCTCGCTTATAGAAATGGTCTGTAGGTAGTCTATAGACTTCTTACAAACTAGTGCCTTCCTATAGATATTTCTTTTTGTATATTCATAGTCTATAGACTGCCTATAGGATTTGTATTGCCTATAAACTGTTCTCTGGGGTTTGTCTATGGACAGTCTATAGACTTTATAGGCAGAAGTCTATGGACGGTCTGTAGACTGTCTAATGAAATTTTTGTAAGGACTGGCTGCTACGAGACGTGCCCGATGCTCTACCGTTGCGTACACTTCCTCCTCGCGCGCAGCAATTCCTCCGCGTGCTGACCGGCGACGAGGAGGAGCACGCCCTGCTGCTGTGCAACTACTTCCTGCACCTGGGCCGCGAGGCCTACCTGCTGCTGGGCACGGGGATCCCCGAGGGCCAGACGGCCTACGTGCTCACCCGCGAGCACCGCGCGGGGGACCGCGACGACGTTCGCATCTGGAACGCCGTCACGGGCCGCTCGTACAGCGCCACCGACAGCTACGGGCCGCTGCAGACCGTCGGGTGCCTGGTGGGCGCCGACAACGTGAGCGTTAGGCTTAGCCGCCTTACTTTCTTCTTTGGTACAGCCACGGCTTCAC